>BQNB010057254.1:0-38295 GCA_026074375.1 Tanacetum coccineum | reverse complement strand
ATGATGCAAGGAAGTGATCTAAGCCTGAAAGTACAAGTCTTTAACATTTTTAACCACGAAACAAAGATCAAAGTTGAATTTTTTTTTGCTTTTTTTTTGAACCAAAGAAAAAACCAACAAAAACTCATGAATTTTTCACAAAACAAACACTAAACACCCCTTGGCTCGTGATACCACATGTTATCCCACTAGTTTAATCCATTACACAACTATAATCTTTACCAATATGCTAGAAATAAGAAGAAATCTTAGAGAGAGAAAGTAGAGAGAGAAACAAGAAAGGAAGGTTAGATTAGAGAGAGAAAGGAGGATTACAAGTGAATGAAAATGTAACCAACACCCTTCACCAAGTGTGGTGAAGGGATATTTATACCCTAGCCTTCTAGTTGGCTCATGGGCTTTCTTAACGGGCCGGGCTTGGCTAAACTTGGGCTTTCACCCTTAATATGGACAACATTAAATTACAAACCAAGCCCGATGATACCCGACTAACCTATTACATAACAAGACCTATTTGACTTAATAAGACCGATAACATTCTTGTTTGACTTAATATAATTAAGGCTAACATTATATAAACATGACTTTATTAGGGGGGCTCTATTCCATATTCTGTAGTAGTGGGAGTGGAATAAGGCGAAGAAAAGTTGCGTGTCGAACCACTATAAATCATCGTGTTCGATTTGATCTCTCATTTACTTATCGTCTTATCGTTATACTTGCATTATGTTGAAAAGTTTTTTTCATGCTCTCCATTATTATTATTATGGTCGATTATTATCACTTATCATATTGTATCATAATTAATGGGTAAATGACACAAAAAATGTACTAAAATTAAAGGTCATTTTCAATCAAGGTATCGAACTTTTTTTTTTGCATAAAAAGGAACTCAGATTATTTTTTTGTCAATTTGGGTATTTTCGTTAAATATTTAATGATTATCCGTTAAGTTTTTCATTTCAAGTCCACCGCCGCTACCACAACCATTAGCACATTATATTATGATTTCATTGTGATAATTGAAAAGGAAATAACCTTATCAAAGTTGTTTGTTGTTAGCGTTACGATCTAGTGAGTTGTTCCCACTAGATTAGTGTATCGATTCAATGTAACAGTTAGTGAATAAGTGCATACCTCCTCGATTATTCAAGCCTAGTAAATCCGAATAGTTTCAAAAACAACGTAGGACTTTGGTTTGAACCCACAATATGAAAAGCTTTAAAAGAGAGCCCTAAAGGTTGAATTTTGTACCTACGGTATGCCAAAGCAAGCTTTAAAAGAGAGCCATATATTCATAAACCAGGACATTTAAAGGGTCCATTTTCTGCATTTAATGAGGTTAACTATTGATAATATTGTTTGCATCAATTTTCATATATAAGTTGATTTGTGGGAGATATGTTAAAATAATACACCAATTTGTTTCTGCAAATGGGTAATCGGGTCGGTGAAGAAGATGACTCATGAGCGTGCTGATAGAAACAAATGGTGTTGTCAGATATTATGAAAATCACGAAAAAGTACAAAGACGTGTTTGGTGATCGATGATTGTGGTAACGATTGTTGACTTGAAATGAAAAACTTAACGGATGATCGTTAAATATTCAATAAAAATACCCAAATTGACCAAAAAAAATAAATTGAGTGCCTTTTAATGCAAAAAAAAAAGTTTGATATCTTGATTGAAAATAACCTTTAAGTTGGATACCTTTTTGTGTCATTTGCCCACACTTAATTAGTTATTTGATATTAAAGCTTTTTAAAAAGGAGAATTGCTAGAACCACATAATTTTTACAAAAAAACATCCACATAATGATGTGGCAAGACATTTGGACCAATCAATACCTTATTCCTCCACTAAGTCTTTGTTTCATGTCAAATCATATTGTTACACCTCATTTTGTGGAAAGTTTTTTGTAAATATTATGTGGTTGTAGCATTACTCTTTAAAAAGAGCGTATTCAACCGCTTTTACGTTTCCAGTTTTTTTTAATTGAAATTTTATACTTGTAAATATGTTGGAAAGTTTGTTTTCACAATTATTTTCTGTTGAAATGGTCAAATTTGTATCCTTGATAATAAATTGGAGAAAGTTCCACATGCATGCATGGTCCTATTATTGCTTAACGTGACTATTGTATTTTGCTTCTTTCCTTAGTCCCACCCAGAGACGGAACTTGAGCAGTTTTACGAGGGGGGCCGAGACAAAAATCATAATGTATATATACCAAAAAGAAAGACAAGAAATACGCGATAACTCACAAAATAGTTTAAGATTGGGAGAATGAGAGATTGGGAGGAGTTGCAGAGAAGGTTTTTAGTTGTTTCTTGTTTGGTAAAAAAACAAAATGTATAAAAAGAAAATTAATTTGCATCTGACGTTTGGTTTCAAGAGGGACAAAATGTAATTTTTTTCTAATATATATCTACATAGTACAAAATTGATATTTAGAAGCAAAATTTTGGGAGGGGGGGGCCCCCAACCCCCCTTGGCCCTTTATATGTTCCGTCCCTGGACTCCCACCGAAAATAACACTAGACCCCACGATGTCACACCAAGGGTAATCACATTATTGATCAAATCATGTCATGGAAAAGTATTGCATGTGAATTTTCAAAAATGAATTGTTCACATATTCTATATATCATTGTTGATGCCTTGATGGTAAGTTGAAATAAAACAAACGTTCATGCATTGTTGATGGCTTAAAATGGTTAATTTAGTAAGTCACCATATAGAGACAAAAGATAACATTCATTACTGTAATTTAAACACGTTTTTTTATTTTGCTTGAGATATTCTCAAAACAAAAACATTTTGCTAACAGGTCAGGAGTAAAAACGGGCTCAAGCATTCTAAAATTTAATTTAATCAGTCAACCAAACTTAAAAGTTACATTTAAAATACATGCAAACACAGAAACGAATATATAAACCAAAATTTTACAGCCTTTTAATATAACTTACTTGTAATATTTTTCCATTTGGTTTAACTTAAATAAATGCCAACATAAACCCAAATATATAAATTATAATTGGGTGATGAATTCATCACTCGTGTAGTGTGTTGCGAGACATAAGCTCACTACATGAAAAACAACTTATGGAGATGGCATGTTTTTAGAGCTCACAAAACCATAAATTTTTTATTTTCTCAACCACATCTATGACCAAAACATTTAGGGACTACTTTTTGATCTTTAGAAACTATGTCCGTATAAGTTTGAAGACAAAATTTTTTAGTCAAACTAAATTTTTTTACTTTTTCATGATTATCTTTTTCTCTAAAACTTATAAGGACTGCATGTAGTATATATTAGTTTGGAGACGAGAAAATTTTAGTCAAAGCCAAAAAGTTTACTTTCCTGGTGGCGGAAAATTTTGTCGCCCAACCTTTAGCCACTACATGTAGTCCATAAAGGTGTTACGTACTCTCTATAGGTTGTTTTACATATTTATTGATTAAATGATTAATAATTATTATAATTAATTATAAATATTTTAAATTATTATAAGTGATATAAAATTGTTACTGTTGACTTGATAAATTAACTTGAAATTTAACTAAATCAAACGGTGTTAAACTACAACAAAAAGGTAAAACATATGAATTACATTCCGAATTGATAAACGTTTAAACATTAAAGCATACGAATTACATTTCAAATGCTAAATTGCTTTTGCTAAATGAAGAATTACTCCACACCAAGTTTTTCCATCTCATTACAAAGCTCGTGAAGTATTGCTGTTATTCCCACTTAGTTGGTGAACAATAACTACAAAGTTACCATTAACTAACTCATGGCTAGCATGTAAAGAAAAAAAATGTTCTTTGAAAAGATTTGTGTACGTAAATATAGCTAGTAAGTAAAAGACACACAAATTACTTTTCAACGTTTAACTCTTTTTATTAAGAATTATACCCCGTTGTATGCGGAACTACAATGGGGATTGAATGAAAATGTTTGTGTGTGATCTTCTCACTAATAACTTTGCATAAACCTAAAGTGTTATGCAAAGTTAACTACTATGCTAACCAACTGAGCTTGCTCAGGGACTTAGTAGATTTGGAGGAGTAGATGTGTGTTTGTGAAAGTTACGACTTTGAATTTACAAACTTAACATCTAATCCGTTACAAGAGTTCTATTTATACTACCTAGGTAGGATCACACCCACATGGGTGGTAAGCACTAATTCCAATCCTAATACGCTAGTACATTTGTACATCTTTGTCTCTATTACAATTTCTATTCTAGGTATGGGACAAATGCTCTTTCTAAGTTCAGTCCTGATACTGAACTTGTCTTATACCCTCTTCAGGATAAGTTGACTTCAGGAGATAAAAGCTTGGACTTATCTGCTTTCAAACTATCTCGCCTATTCTTCAGTCTCTTGTCTTTAGGGTCTTCTAGTTGTTGGAGATCGTATGGGCTCAGTGAGTCTATTGCCACAACTCACTGAACCCATCACCTTCTTCTTTGGCACATGCTTCATTCACTGAGTACCACCTCACTGAATGCTAGTATCTTTCTTGTAGACTCAGGCTGCGTATCTTGAAGGTAACTCAGTGAGCGACTATTCACTCAGTGACCTTGAATTATTAAAGGATATTTACACTTAGGTTATTTTGTATTCAAATCCTAATTGAGGAATCAATGTGCAATGACATTTGCCTAATAATCTCCCCCTATTTGGATATAAATATAGCCTAAGTGTTTATCAATGTGAGTGAGTAAATACAACTTCTTCTCATACTTATTTATGGAAAGCCATTTAAGGATACTGAGTTTAACCAAAAGATACTTCATTAAATGATTACAAGGCCCTATTATCTATTACAAAATACAACTAAAATTACATCATAAGTACTCAGTTTATCTCATATCCAAGGGCTTCCAACTTACCTTTCTTTGACTTAAGCTTCTCTTGATCAGGATGTCTAGCAATGAATTTCTTTAGTTTCAGGCTGAACCTTGCATTCTCAGGTGACTTAACCATAGAGGCAGCTACAAGATATGACACGAGAGCTTCCATCCCAACTTTGTCAATGTCACTCCATCTTTGAAATGCTTGGTCACCGAATTCATCAGTGAAGAAGATCCCATACCCAGGCTCTTCGATGACCATGTTGTTGACAAACGAAACATTCTCAGGGAGAGCTCGATTTCATTCCAATCCAGGAATTTTTATTTTAGGCTCAAGTTCCATGTGTTTCCTCTTCTTTCTTGAGGATTTAGATGAGGCTTGTTCAGGAGCAGGAGCAGGAGCAGGAGCAGGAGCAGGAAGTGCTTACTTGATTCTAAGTTCCTTAGGGTTTTTCTTATCCTTTCATACCTTTGGCTTAGTGAATTCATCAAGTCGTGTAAAACTGCATTTTTCTTTTTGGGAATGATTTCCTTCAGTTCATCTGATTCAGAGATACCAAATGCACTAAAGGCAAAAGGGTTATGGATATCAAAGTTCCTACCATTAGTACCTCTTTAGACTATTATGACCACTGGCTTAGTCTTTGGATGAATCTTGATATCAATGATAGTCTCAGGTTTTAGTCTGTTATTGATGGTCTATATGTAGCTTTCAAACTTGTGCTTCCTGAGTTCAAGAGATGTTTTGACCTTATCAGTGTGTTCTCTCTTGAGGACATGGTGTTCAATATCCTGAGCCTTTTTGAACTTTTCACCTGCTTTGGCACTTGCAATTTTCTTTGGGCCAAGTCTAATTTTTTCAGCCTCTTCTTACACCACTTTAATTACTTCAGGCTTGGATATAGCAAGAAGTTTTGCTTCCTGAACAGCTTTCCTTAGTTTTTCTTCTTTGTCCAAGTGAGCTTGCATTTCTTTGTCAATGAGGTAGTACATCTTCCCATTTATCATGTAAGGAACTTTAATTTCTTCATCAGGATTAGGACGAACAATGGTTGATGCAGGCACCAGTTTCTTTGAGGGATCCTTATATGACTTAGTTGCAATCCTTTTTCCTTTATTAATTCTTGGAACTGCTTGAGAACTTTCAGGATGAGTGATTATTGTGGTGATTGGTTGAGCTTGAGTTGGTGGGACTTCAGTGGGTTGAATTGTTGATATTGGAATTGCCATTTTTGGTTCTCTAGTCTCCCCTTCAGTGTAAGAAAGAGGTTCTTTAGTAGTAGTGTTGGTTGCATTCTCTCCCTCAACATTTACTGGAATGTGAGTGAGAGCAAGTGTTGGAGTAACGCTGCTTAAGGACTGACCTTTAAAGGCTTCATACATCTCAGTCATTATAGTCTTGATAGAGTGTGTATCTTTTTTAAGAGAGGACATGCTGGATTGGATGTGGTTTTAAGCCCGTTCAAAACTTGAAAGTTAGGAGCCAAGATTCCATGCCATGTTGGTAGAGGATTTGGCCCAAGCAGCTAGCTCTTCATCTTGTTTGAGAGCATGAGCCTGAAGAGTATTCACAGAAGACTGAAGATCATTTATATTTGTGGAGAACTTGGTGAATGACTCAATGGCTTCAGTGATTTTCTTATTGATGACAGATTCATCCTTGACAGCCTTTTTGATTTCTTTGAGAAGCTCAGTGATGATATTAAGGCCTTTGTAGAGATCACTAATAGTATTGCTGCTTTTGTCAAGAGAGCTCATGGAGGCTTCTACTAACTTATCAGTCTGATCTCTATGAGCAATGTTTTCATCATAGTAGTCATCAATGGATGCTTTGAGATTAACATAATTAACCGCAACATCTTTATGCTTTTCCCAGTTATCCTCAGTGATCATGGCAAATAACGCATTTGACATCTTCATGAGACACTTAACCAATTGGCGTTCAGTAAGTGGAAGAATGTTGTCATATTTCATGAGAATGTCATTACATAAGGAGTCAGTGTCTGAAGCTTCAGTGTGTGGAGCATAAGATGATTGAGGCTTGTCTGACTGAGGTGGAGGAGACTGATGATGTGTTTCAACAATGCTAGCAGCCCGAGGTTCTTCATCTATTTCTTCACCAGCTCCTAAGATATCCTCCTCACTTTCTTGAGCTTCATCATCAGATAAGAGAAATGATCTTACATCTGCATAGGTAGATAGGACCAGAGGTTGGGTATCCAGCTCCCCTTTATGCGAAGGCTTGCCTTTGTTTTCGGTCAGGGACTGGTACCTTAATCTAGTAGATTGGGTCTAGTCTACTTGGTACTTAGCACTAATCCCTGAGAGATCAGCATCGGTGGGGTTTATTGGTTCCATATCAGTGGGTGATATGTTTCCCCATGAGTCTTTGTCCTCAAGTGACCCTTTAGGACGCAACGTGGTTTTGGCCATGCCTTCATCAGAAGTCGTGGAAGTTAATTCCTTGTCAAGGGGTTAAATGTTTCCCTCTGAGTCTTTGGGATGAGTAGCAGTACCCCCAGGAAAAGGTTTGGATGTACGAGTGCCCTCATCGAGTGTGAAAGGCATCCCGTACTAGTAAGTTGTATGTTTCTCTCTAGATCTTGAGGATCAGGTATGGTGCCCGAAGAGACTGGGTAGGATTGCTCAGAACCCTCTGTTGGCTTGAGTGGTGTTACCTTGGTCTGAGTGGGTGGCTCTTTGGACTTAGGCCTTTTGCTCTTCTTAGAAAGTGATCCTGGAACCTCAGGGCCCTATGACTTGGGTAAGGTTGGAATCACAGTCTGAGATTTCCGCTTCTTTGGCTTTGCAGCCAAAGGAAGTGGAGACATTGAATCCTTCTGACTGTTTACAGCAATCATATGGGCCGTCAATTCAATGTCAGTGACGTTAGATGGGTCCTTTGTAAAATTAGAGTTACTTATGATGCTAGGTAAAAACCCAAATTTTTCATCCTAAGTGTAGTCAGAACCTCGTAACACTTGTAAAGCACATGAGATAAACCTAGGGCATGAAACATATTTCAGCCTAGACTTATTCAATAGCTTGGTTACGAGATCACTGTAAATGATCTCCCTTATGTCAACCTCAGTCCTAGTGATGAGACAGTAGGCAAATATCTGCTGGATGGAGTTCACTTGTTTAGTGAAGGAGTAGTTCCTGCCGAGAACCTGAATCACAAAAGTGAATAGAATTCTCCAAGCCATGGGAAAGGAGTTTTTTAAGACTGGGGTTTTGTCCAGGTAACTCAGATTGATGGAAATCTTGCCCAATTCTTTCTTGACAGCCTCAGGTGTAGGATGAGCCACATATTTACCATTATTATAATCAAGGCCAGTTGATGAACAAAAGGTGTTAAAGTTAAGGGTCAGAGGTCTTTGCCCATTTAAAACTGAAAACTTGATGAGGAATTCCCTGAGTGGGCGTTGCTCAGTCTCATCAGTTGATAAAAAAGGGTCATAGGCAACAACTGTGCTCCAAAACTCACTGAGGAAGTTCTAATAGACCATTGAAGGACAGTTGGTAAAAGCTATTCTCAAAGGATAATTTAGTAGAAATTTCATTATGGGTTTGTAAGCAGGCACATTTGGTGGGTAGTTAAACTTACCTACCACAATATTAGTCTAAAAATCATATTGTCCACAGTCATGTTGTTCCTTTGAGGAGCATACTTGATTGTTTGTTGTTTTGCCATTTTAGATGAAATGTTTTAAAAAAAAAGTTTTAATGGCAGAATATTACACACCAGATGGTCACAAGTTAATGTCTAACGTTGATCGCTGCCATGAAATGTGTAATATGTTATCAAAAGGAGCAATACAAGGAAGGATATCTTTGTAAAGAGCACGATTGACCAAACAAAATGATTTGAAAAGAATTGTTTTCAATGAACAAAAGATGAGTTAAGCTTGTTATTACCAGAAAAGATGAACACCGACACACTTGCTTTGAGAGAGAAATTAGGCAGAGTATGTTTACTTTGTAAATTTTTGTGTGTGTTTTTCTTTTTAGGAGGGTATTTATAGGTGATGTGTGAAAAAGGTTGTAATATTTTAACTTTTTTTTTATTTTTTGAAAAAAAGTTAAAATTGTTTTGGTAATGCATTTAATGCAGTAACCCACTAGTTGCACGATCTCGTTTTTCTTGGCAACTGTTGCGCCGTTTTACTTTTGCAGTGATGACGTATGAACAATGGTCAAAGGTCTTTTGATTAGACCTTTTGGGAAGGGATTGTGTTTGTGGGAGTGAGCATTAAATTCATGTTGGGGTTAATTGAGTAATATTTGAGAAGTGGGGGCCCATGACTATTGGATGACAGTTAGGTAAGGAATATTTGTTCCTTATTTAATGTGATCAGTCACCAACCTAGGACATTAAGTAACTAAAGACTAGGAGCATTTAGTTACTTCATTTAATGTGCCCCTCAATGTCATGGGATTCATATGGGTTTTAAGGAGATGGTTTCAGGGAGAAAAGAATATACATCATACTGAACATGATTGATCAGGGAGACTGATTAATCAATATTCAACATGCCTAATTCTGCTTTCAGTCTGGTGAAAGTAGTTTCATCCAAGGGTTTAGTGAAGATATTAGCTAGTTGATACTCACTAGGGATGAAGTGTAATTTAGTATCTCCTTTAAGGATGTGATCCCTGATGAAATGATATATAATAACAATATGCTTAGTTCTTGAGTGAAGGACTGGATTGTTGGATATTGCAATGGCACTCGTGTTGTCACAAAAGATGGGTACCATCTTGTAATGGATGTCATAGTCATTGAGTTGAATTTTCATCTATAGGATACTTGCACAACACCCAGCAGCAGTAACATATTCAGTTTCAACTAAGTACATAACCACTGACTGCTGTTTCTTGGCACTCCAACAAACCAATTTTCCACTAAGTATTTGACAGGAACTTGAGGTCCTTTTTTGTCCATATTACAACCAACATAGTCTGAATCTGAATATCCTTTGAGATTAAAGCCTGAACATTTTGGATAATACAGACCAAGGGTTGGAGTACTTTTTAGGTACCTAAGGATTCTTTTCATAGCTATTAGATGTGATTCTTTTGGATTAGACTGATATCTTGCACACATGACTGTGAAGAATTGGATATCAGGCCTTGTTTCAGTTAAGTACATCACTGACCCAATCATTCCCCTATATGAGGTCTCATTTACTGATTTGCCAGCAAGATCAGGACCTAAGTTGTTTGGAGGAACCATAGGTGTTTTTACTGAGGAACTATTAGAAATTTCATATTTCTTGAGTAAGTTCCTAGTGTACGGTTCTTGACCAATTAAGATTCCTTTGTCATCCTGCTTGATTTGAAGTCTAAGGAAGTATGTGAGTTCTCCCATCATACTCATTTCAAATTTCTTTGTCATCAGTTTCTCAAACTGTTTACAAAGTTTATAACTTGTTGAGCCAAATATGATGTCATCAACATACACTTGAACAAGGAGAACATCTCCTTTTCATTTATAGATAAATAATGTGTTATTTATTCTTCCCCTGGTAAATTTATTTTGAATAAGGAAAGTAGATAGTTTCTCATACCATGCCTTTGGTGCTTGTGTAAGTCCATAGAGGGCTTTGTCAAGCTTACAGACATAGTTAGGAAACTCGCTACTTTCAAAGCCAGGAGGCTATTTAACATAAACTTCTTCTTTCAGTTTACCATTTAGGAAGGCACTTTTGACATCTATTTGGTAAACTTTTAAGTTCATATATGTAGCAAAGGCAAGGAATATCCTGATGGCTTCCATTCTTTCCACTGGTGTAAAGGTTTCATCATAGTAAATTCCTTCTTCCTGACTATAACTTTGTGCAACTAGTCTTGCTTTGTTTTTTATGGTTATACCATGATCATCTTTCTTGTTCCTGAATACCCATTTGGATCCTATGGCTATTTTTCCATAAAGGAGGGGAACAAGAGTCCATACTTTGTTTCTATAGAACTGATTTAGTTCTTCTTGCATGGCATCAACCCATCCTAGGTGCTTTAGTGCCTCAGACACCTTTTTAGGTTCTATCTTAGAGAGAAAGTCAGCAAATAGACATTCACTAGCTAAGGCAGCTGCAAGCTTGGCAGCCATACTTCTTGTAAGCATGCCTTCACCAGGATCACCAATGACATTCACAAGTTCAATATGTTGGTCTCTTAACCATCTATCCTGAGGAACAGGATGAGAACTTGTAAAAGCTTGATTTGAAATGTGAGACTGAGTGACATCAGGGACTAAAGATTCAATAATGGATCTTGAGACTTCAGTATTGTTCCCTGATGGTATATCAATGAGTTGAGTGATCATTTGATCATTCTAAACATTTTATTCATGTATCCCTTCAGTGTTGATTAGATCAGGAGGACCTTTAGTATTCCTAGTGTGAGGTATATCAGGCTTATTAGGAGCAATCACTTCAGGGACATGATTTTCTTAGGTAAGTTGAGTGAGTGAATGTCCATGAGGGATGATGTACTATGAGACATCAGAATCTAGTTGATATTGTCTAGATGGGTCATCCTCTTAAAGAAATTCATCAGGATGATATCTAGGGAAATCTTCTATTCTTATCTCATCTACTGAGGTATTAGTAAACCTGATGGCTTCTATACTTTCATCAAATGTTACATGATAAGTCTCCTCTACTTGTTGTCTTCTTGTGTTAAAGATTCTAAAAGCTTTTGAGACAAAGGAATATCCCAAGAAATATCCATCATCAGCTTTAGCATCAAATTTGCCAAGATGATCCTTGTGGTTATGAATAAACATAGGACATCCAAACACATGAAAGTAGCTGATATCGGGAATTCTTTTCCTGAATATTTCTTAGGGAGTTTTGTCATGTCTTTTGATAATGATTGATCTGTTCTGAGTATAACAGGCTATTTTGACTGCTTCAGTCCAGAAGTGCTTAGAGAGTACTGAGCCATTCAGCATTGTTCTAGCTATCTCAATGAGAGTTCTGTTCTTCCTTTCGGCTACACCATTTTGTTCAGGTGTATAGGGAGAAGAAAAGTTTTGACAAATTCCTTTCTCATCAAAGAAACTCTCAAGCTCATGATTTCTAAACCCAGACCCATTATCAGTTCTGATTTGTTTGACTGTTACATCATTTTAGTTTTCTACCATCCTGATGAAAAACATAATCATTATCAGGTGCTTGACATCTATCTTACTAAAAAGTGAACCCATAGTGTACCTGAGTACTCATTCAACAATACTAGGTGTAAATTTCTCATGATTTATGGACATTAGACTTACTGGTCCAACCAAATCCATATGAAGAAGATGCAAACACTTCCTGACAGAGAAGTTTTGTTTAGTTTTGAATGAAGCTCTATGATGCTTTCCCTTTTCACATGTTGTGTAGGGTTTATCTTTTGAATAAATTAGGGAAGGAAGACCAAGAACTTTATTTTGTTTGGCAAGCTTATTAATGTTCTTGAAATTGAGATGTGATAGTCTTAAATTACCATAGCCATTTACAACTTTCTGAGGCTATTTGGCAAAAGAAAATGGTCTCCATTTAGAGTCAGATGATGGAATGTTTAGGACATAAACATCATTCTTCTAGGTGGCTTATTAAGGACAATTTCATTGTTAGCATTAACTATTGTTCCTTGCTTATCATCAAATTATATGATATACTTAGCATCACAGAGTTGACTAATGCTAATTAGATTGTACTTAAGACCATTTACAAAGGCTACTTTTATGAAAACTACACCCCCACCGTTTATTGAACCATATCCCTCAGTAATACAAGATGAGTTATCACCAAACACTACCTTAGGACCTGGTTGCTTTACATATTTGTACAGATAACTCTTGACACCAGTCATACTCCTTGAACATCCACTGTCTAGGTACCAAATAGGCTCCCTGATATGTCTCTTTCTTATGGTAATGTCGACCCATTCACCATTGCGAGCATGATTATTTCCAACAGTGAGTTTATCATCAGTTAGAGCTATCAGTACCTTGACCTGAGTGACTTCTTCCTCATCAGAAACCTCTTCCTCATCCCAATCAAAGGTTTCAGCGACTAAACCTTTGTTCTTTAGTTGGAAGTTCTTTGGGTTCTGAGAACTAGAGGGACTTGCCTCAAGGAGTGCAAGCTTAGCTTTTATATTCTTGTACTCAGCCTTGTAATCTTTTTGAAACTTTGGATCAACTTGACTATTTGAGTTAGAAGAAGACTGAATAAGTTTTTGAGTAAAATTTAGTTGAAAGCCTTTAGACCCTGATGAGTAATTATTCACTAATGATTTGTAAGAAGGTTCAGACGTTTTAGAAAAGTAGTCTCTTGCAAAATGACCTTTGTTGCCACATTTTTAACATTTAGTATTTTCATTTGCTTTTTGACCTGAGAAATTGTTTCTTCTTTTTATAAAACGTTTTGAATTTGGCAAAAGGGCTCTTTCATGATACTCAATATCTAAGTCTTTTAGATACTCCTCACTAGACCTTTCATCTACTTCATCATCAGAATTTTCTTAGAAATCCTGAATGACATTGTTAGAAAAGAAGGCAGTAGAAATTTGAGTGATTAAGGGAGTAGTAATGAGGGCCTTTTTGGTGTACGAATACCTTCTTTAGATTAGGTTATCCTCATAGATAAACCTCCCATAGATATCTGCAAGGTCAAGAGTCTGATTGTGATTGGCATTCCTTAGTCATTAAGAGAAAGTTAGCCACTTCTCAGGGATACTGTTTACGAAACCAACATTGATTTCATGTTTAAAGAGGTTTACACTATCATTGGCAAGCTCATTGAGTAGGGTCTTATAGAGGGTGTAGGTCTATGAGAGACTTTCAGTGGACTTTGCCCTAAAAGTTTGATACTCAAGTTTCCGATCCATGATTCTACTAAAGTAGCAATTACAATCGGTAATAGAAGGATTTAGAGCAATCCTCGGGACTTCAATCAACAATACGCTTCCTACCAAGCCAGACGATTAAACCCAACACCTTCTTCCTTGTGTTTGAGCCTTCTTCTAAAATTGGCAGAGGTTGTGTGGTCTTTTAGGAGAGAGATATGTGTGAAAATTCGTCCTTATGGGTGAAGGGTGATTTTTTATATGTAGAAACCAAGAATATGGCTTTTATTTATAGTAGAAAGCACCCTTCGCCACCAAGAATGTTTCTAGGGCACAAAGTATCATAAAAGAGCTGTAATATTAGTTAAGGAAGAGACTTGATGGGACTCAAGGCTTGATGGAACTTAAATTGGTGTATTAATGAAACTTGGGGAAGACATATTCCTCCAGCCAGGCGGCTACTTTTGAGGTCGGGCGCCTCCTTGATTTCGTACACTTTAGGTCATGCGGCTGCGGGATAAGGTTTGGGCGGCTCCTTGAATGTCGGGGTGGATTTTCATCCAGCCGGGCGGCTAAATTGAAGGTTGGCCGGCTGGATTCACTTTTCAGCATACACTTTTCTTTGTTTCTTTGTTTAAGCTTCCCGATTTTGTGGTACTTGACCGTGAGTCTTTATTATTCAACATAACTTGACTTTGAATTTCTCTCGAGAATTGGAAGCTTAAATGGTTGACTCTTTTTCTCTTTGATATGCTTTCCGAGCTTGATCTTGATGCGAGATTCTTTGTACTTGTATAAAACTTCATTTATTTGTCATTTCTTTGTCTTTTTCTTGCTTTTCTTGTATTTGGCTACAAAGAGACATGCAAACAGACTTTAGTATAATTAAGTAACAAAAGAATATAAAAATAGCCAAATAACTTATACAAAAGTACGGATAATGCTACTAAAAACATACTCAATTTGAGCGTTATCAAATCCCCCCACACTTAAACTTTACTTGTCCTTAAGCAAATCTAGAATTAAAGAAAATAAAATCCACATGGTGCACAAGAATGATTAGAAAAATGCAATGCAAATCTACCAAGTACAAGTACGAGATAAGATTCATCGTTTTAAGCTTTTGGTGAAAAACCGAGATGTTTGACAATACCCAAAGATTTTCTTGCTTGATGAATATTTCTAAGCCCCTCACCAAAAACCTAGCTTGAAGACAATCTATGCTTCCAACGCACCTTCCACTCTAAGAAGGAATACGAATAATTCAACTCAACACTCATTAATTTAGTGATGGAGTAATAAGTAGAAATCACACTCATAGTTGCTCGGTTCTGTGAACCAAAATTTATTACAATAGGATTACTAAGAAACTAAACTCCCGATAACCGGATAGGCGAAAGCCGATAAAGTGTACACAATCTAAAGAGGCTGTTTAATATTATACCGTGGTTGTATATAGGTCTTCGGTTGAACTAAAAGTGTATGAAGTATGGCATGGGAAAATTTAATTATGTAAGGGTGTAATGAAACTTATATACATTAAGGATCAAAAATCTAATCTCCATTTCGTTCGTCCGCCGACCAATCCGCAAACCTCGTAAATAAAGTATAGTGTACCAATTTTAATTTTCTTTCCTTCTCATATCGACCCATACATGATATTATTATATATATGTGTGTATATATTATATATATTATATAATATTATATATATAAATAATATATTATAATGATATATATATACATATAGTATATGTAATATATATATATATATGAAATATATATATATATAAAATATAATATATATATATGTAACCACAATCCTCATAACCCTAATAATTATAGTTACCAAATTATTCTTCCATCCTTATATCGACAATATGGATACTATATATATATAGATAGTATAAAAAATTATATTATATTATATAAACTATCTATAAATATATGAACATATATAAAAATATATATACACACACCATACATATAAATATATATGAAACTATATATAACACATATATGTATTAAATAATATGAAAGTATAAACTATTAAAAAAAGCAAATATAGAACATCTATTTACTTCCATCACATATCTGACCATACATAATAAATATGTGTAGTAGTATATATAATATATCTTATAACATATAAATATATCTATAAATAAATAAACTACAAACACACAAACATATATAATATAAATACATATATTTTATAAAAATATATATATGTATATAGATATATAAAGAACAAAAATAGTCCAAAAGCCAGCAAGTGGGTATGACTATAAATAGGACCCTGCTCTCCCATAAGTAGATGGGTGTAGGTTGTCCATTGTTTTCCCCCCTCAATAGTGAGCAATCTTTAACCCTTTCTTTTATCCTTTTTCTCCTATCAATATTCTCCCATCTTGTCTTCCCCACCTGCCCCCACTTCTTTCGCTTTTTCCTTATAAGAATTCCCCCCCCCTTAATATGTGCTTAATTGGTTTCCTTATGTATGTAGTGATATGGATTAGATAAGGGATAAATTTGTGTATCAATCGCCAAGGGGTAGTTTGGTGATTATTTATGGTTAATTATTTACAAAGCTAATATACAGAACTCTTATTAATTGGCTTAATTCATACTGCTTATTTTATTTTTTATTTTTTTTGTAACTAAATTTTCATTTAGTTTTATACACTAGTTAATGATATTAGTATTTTGTGGCCAGTAAA
Source organism: Tanacetum coccineum (assembly GCA_026074375.1). Classification (NCBI taxonomy): domain Eukaryota; kingdom Viridiplantae; phylum Streptophyta; class Magnoliopsida; order Asterales; family Asteraceae; genus Tanacetum; species Tanacetum coccineum. Next base: position 21,867 of record BQNB010057254.1, on the reverse strand, counting down.
TAACAAAATAAGTGGTCTTACTTCTCTTGAAAAGTCATGAAAATATTGTGTATGCATTATTTGAATTGTTTTTATATTGTGCTATTACTACACCACTATGTCACTATCCGCTTATGGAATTAAAACTGTTATTATCATGTGATATTTTGTTGAATATTATTACATGTGATTTACCCCCCCCCCCTCAGCTCATTCTTCAGCTTACTTCAAGCATATTTGAAGTCACTTTTTTTTCTTTTTGGCTTATTTATTTTGTTTTAAGGATTTTTGGCATACTTTATTTTTATAAAACTTTGCTTTATAATTTCGTTGGCTTTTAGAAGCTTTTTTGTATATGTTTTTCCTCTCCTATCCCCCGTCCCCTCTCCCGAAGTTCAAAGATGCACAAGGTCTTTAGTCAAATGCTTAAAAGTTTTGACAGTCAAGATTTAGAAGACTTGTACAAATTGGTAAAAGCTAAATATGGATCAACAAGGCTAGTGGAAGACTTAGATTTGATTTTATAATGAGATTTAAAGACAATGTTTGATCCACATGTTGAAGACAGAGTCTGGAGGAATCAACAGGATTACAGAGTGTTGGATTAGAAAATATATGATTCCTGTGGAGTTCATTCATTGAGGATGCAACATGTGTACATTCATATGCTGGTAGAAAAGAGATATCCCCATACAACTGCTACAATTACTGATATGTTAAACTTCTTACAAAACAGCTTAAGAATCAATTAAGTGTTTGGAAGCATCCTCCTGATGATTAATGAAGCTTTCAATGAAGAAACTTGAGATTTTAAAGAAGAATATCAAGTTTAGGGGAGGATTGTTGGGATTAAAAGACTTCTTGATGATCTTAGAGTTACTGCTGCTCAGGTTTGTGTTACTGCTGCTAAGCTAAAGTTAGTGCTGTTCATTAACTTTAATGAAAAATATGCTAAGTAGTTAGTGCTGCTAGTATAAAGTTAGTACTGCTAGTTCACAGTTACTACTGTTAGTATATATTAGTACTGCTAGTATAAAGTTAGTACTGCTAGTGTAAAGTTAGTACTGCTGGTGAAGATTGAAAAAATATTCTAAGTAGTTACTACTGCTTATGCTCAGTTAATGCTGCTGGTGTATAAGTTACTACTGCTCAAAGATTAAGACTGCTGAAAGAGTTTCTACTGTCAGAGAAAGGATAAAGACAGAAGAAAGGATAAAGATTGTTTGGAGATCAAGATTACTTACGTGATAAGTATTAGTTATTTATAGAATAGATCATAGAGAATATTCTAAGTCTTAGGAATATATTGTAAATCGACTAGGACTCCTTGGTGTATAAAAGGAGGTCCTAGGGTATAGAATTTAATGTGTGTTTTACGATTTAATAAGTGTTATTCATAGCTTCAATGTTTTGTAACCCTAATACTAGGAGAGTATTCGCATTATTCTTAATAATATTGGAGCTTTTATTGTTAATTTAATTATGATCTTGTGTTACTGTTTCATTAAGAATTCTTCTAATATTAAAGATTAGGTTCCGCATAATCTTTAATACACTTAACAAAGTTTCTACTATAGTTGTGTTAGATTTATCTAATATAACTAAACCTTAAACAAGCTTAAGGAATTCGATCTATTGAAGTGGGATCCAACAAGAGGTATCCTACAACTAGGACAACAAGTGGTATCAGATCTTGTTGAGAAGCTGTGATCTAGAAGAATCTGTTTGTGTACACAAGATCTCGCTAAGAAGATATGGATCAAGATTTTTGAATACACATGGGTGGCGCATCCAAAGTTCCCATGGCTTAACCGGGTGAGTTTGGTATGGAGATGAGGATTGAACAATAACATCCAGAGAAATGAATGGATTAAGATTTTGCACACATGGTGGCTGCATCTAAAGTTCCCATGCTCAAATCGGGTGAGTTTGAGTTATAGAGGATGAGGATTGAATAATACATCCAGATGATAGACTATGCACTTTGTAAAGTCATAGAGAATGGAAACACTGCACCAAAAACAACAGTTGTAGAGGGTGTTGAGAAACTAATGCCTCCTACAACTGCTGAAGAGAAGGCTCAGAAAAGATTAGAGGTGAAAACTAGAAGTACTTTAATGATGGGCATTCCTAATGAACATCAGTTAAAGTTTAACTCAATTAAGGATGCTAAGCTATTGATAGAAGCTGTAGAAAAGAGATTTGGTAGGAATGCAGCTACAAAGAAGACCCAAAGGAATCTTTTAAAGCACCAATATGAGAACTTTACTACTCCAAGCTCAGAGATGCTTGATCAAACTTTTGATAGGCTTCAAAAGCTTTTGATTCAGTTGGAGCTTTTGGGAGAAACAATTTCACAAGAAGATTTAAACCAGAAGCTATTAAGAAGTTTGTCACCTGAGTGGAACACACATGTTGTTATGTGGAGGAATAAAACTAATTTGGATACAATAAGCATGGATGATCTCTACAACAATCTTAAGGTGTATGAACTAGAAGTCAAAGGAATATCTAGCTCAAGTTCAAGCACATAGAACATGGCTTTTGTGTCCTCTTCAAATAACAACAATAGCAACACTAATGGAGCAGTTAGTACTGCTCAAGTAGTTAATACTGCTAATGGAGTTTTTGCTGCTAATACTTAAGTTAATGCTTCTAATATTGACAACTTGAGTGATGCTGTTATTTGTACATTCCTTGCTAGTCAACTAAATAATACTCAACTTGCACATAAGGACTTACAACAAATCCATCCAGATGATTTGGAAGAGATGGATTTGAGATGGCAAATGGCTATGTTGACTATGAGGGCTAGAAGGTTTTTAAAGAATACAGGTAGGATGCTTAGTATCAATGGCAATGAGTCTGTTGGCTTTGATAAGTCCAAAGTAGAGTGCTACAACTACCAAAAGAAGGGACATTTTTCTAAAGAATGCAGAGCTCCAAGAAATCAAGACTACAAGAACAAAGAAAGCACAAGAAGGCTTGTGCCTGTGGAAACATTCACTTCTACAGCTTTGGTGTCATGTGATGGTCTTGGTGGGTATGACTGGAGTGATCATACAGAGGAAGGACCTAATTATGCACTCATGGCTTACTCATCTTCAAGTTCTGACTCAGAGGGCAATCCACAAATGGATTTACAAGATCAAGGAGTGATTGATAGTGGATGCTCAAGGCACATGACAGGGAACATGTTATCTACAGGACAATGAAGGAGATAGATGGAGGATATGTTGCTTTGGAGGGAACCCAAAGGAGGGGAAAATCACAGGAAAATGTACCATTAAAAACTGGTAATTTAGATTTGAAAATGTGTATTTTGTGAGAGAGTTAAAGTTTATCTCTTTAGAGTCTTACATAATTGAGTGTTAAAATACTAATGTTCTTTTTAATGGACATGAATGTATTGTTTTTATCTCCAAACTTTAGTTAATTGATGAGAAGTTAAGTTTTACTTAGGAGTTCCAGAAAGAACAATATGTATAATGTGATTTAAAAGAACATAGTTCCTAAAAGAGGTTTAACTTTCCTTTTGCAAAAGCCACATTGATGAATCTAAACTTTGGCATACAAGGCTAGGTCACTTAAATTTAAAACCATGAATAAATTGGTTAAGGGAAATCTTGTAAGAGGTTTACCTTCTAAACTTTTTGAAAATGATCAAACCTGTGTTGCTTGTCAAAAGAGAAAGCAGCACAGAGCCTCTTGTAAGTCCAAAATAGAGAACTCAATCAGTCTTCCTTTACATTTGTTGCATATGGACTTGTTTGGTCTAACATTTGTAAAAAGTCTTATGAAGAAAATGTATTGCCTAGTTGTCACAGATGATTACAGTAGGTTTACATGGGTTTTCTTTCTAGCTACTAAGGATGAGACTAGTGGCATTCTTAAGTCCTTTATAACTGGGATAGAAAATCTAGTAGATCACAAGGTTAAGGTGATTAGATGTGATAATGGGACTGAGTTCAAAAACAAAGAGATGAATCAGTTTTGTGAGATGAAGGGTATTTTGAGACAATATAGTGTAGCTAGAACTCCTCAACAAAATGGAGTTGCTGAGAGGAGAAATAGGACACTAATTGAGGCTGCTAGGACTATGCTAGCTGATTCTAAGTTGCCAACTACTTTTTGGGCAGAAGCAGTTAATACTGCTTACTATGTGCAAAATAGAGTGTTAGTAGTTAAGCCTCATAACAAGACCCCATATGAACTTTTTCATGGTAGAACACCAACTTTAAGTTTTATGAGACCATTTGCTGGGTCCTTGTTACCCATTTCTTAATTACCATAGATCATTTGGAAAATTTGATGGTAAGGTTGCTGAAGTTTCTTTATTTGGATACTATTTGAATATTAAAGCCTTTAGAGTATTCAATAGTAAAACAAGGATAAGTGAAAAAAACTTGCATATTAGGTTTAGTGAGAGTACACCTAATGTTGTAGGTAGTGGACTAGATTGGCTATTTGATATTGATGCACTAACAAAGAAAATGAATTATGAGCCAATTGTTGCAGGTACACAGTCTAATGGTTTTGCAGATACAAAAGCAAGTGATAATGCAGGTCGAGCTAGAAAGGAGACAGAACATGTCAAAAATTATATTTTGCTACCATTATGGCCTGCTGATCTACCATATTCCCAAGATCCAAAGAGTTCTCAAGATGATGGATCCAAACCTTCAAGTGATGATGGAAAGAAGGTTGATGAAGATTCAAGAAAAGATAGTGAAGGTATTGATCAAGAGAAGGAAGATAATGTTAACAGCACTAACAATGTTAATGCTGCTAGCACAAATGAAGTTAATGTTGTTGGAAAAACAAGCATTAAACTTCCATTGATCCAGATATGCATTAATTGGAAGATTATAGCATATTTGAAAATGATGAAGATGTTGGTGCAGAGGCTGACATGTACAATTTAGATATAACAATCCAAGTCAGTCCTATTCTAACTACAAGAATTCATAAAGATTATCCTCTTGATCAAGTGATTGAAGATTTGCAATCATCTATACAAACAAGAAGGATGTCAAAGAATTTGAAGGAACATGAGTTTGTTAGTACTATTCAACAAAAAACAAACCTTAAGACTTCAAACTGCTTGGTTGCTTCTTTTTATCACAGGAAGAACCCAAAAGGGGATTATGCATTGAAGGATCCAAGTTGGATACAGGCTATGCGGAAGAGCTTCTATAATTCAAGTTACAAGAAGTTTGGACTTTTGGTATTTACCAAATAGAAAAAGGGCTATAGGCACTAAATGGGTTTTCTGGAATAAAAAGGATGAAAGGGGAATTGTGATAAGAAATAAAGCAAGATTGGCTGCTTAAGGATACACAGAAGAAGAAAGGATTGACTATGATGAAGTCTTTGGCCTGTTGCAGTATTGAGCAATTAGGCTATTTTTTGCTTATGCTTATTTATAGGACTTTGTGTGTATCAAATGGATGTAAAAAGTGCTTTTCTCTATGAGAAGATTGAAGAAGAGGTGAAGTATGTCAAAACACCAGATTTGAAGATCCGATATTTCTGATGAGCATACAAGTTAAAAAAGAACTGTATGGGACTACATCAAGCCCTAGAGCTTGGTATGAAACCTTGTTAACATATCTGTTGGACAATGAGTTTCAAAAAGGGAAAATTGACAAGACCTTATTCATCAAAAGATACAAAGGTGATATTTTGCTGGTCTAAGTGTATGTGGATGATATCATCTTTGGTTCAACAAAGAAAGAGTTGTGCAATGCATTTGAGAAGTTGATGCATGAGAAATTTCAGATGAGTTCTATGGGAGAACTTACATTCTTCTTAGGATTACAAGTGGAGCAGAAGAAGGATGGCATATTTATTAGTCAAGATAAATATGTTGGTGAAATTTTAAAGAAATTTGGGTTTACAGAAGTCAAGACTGCAAGCACACCAATAGAAACTCAAAAGCCTCTGCTCAAGGATGAAAATGGTGAAGAAGTGGATGTTCATATGTATAGGTCAATGATTGGTTCATTGATGTATCTTACATCTTCAAGACCTGATATTATGTTTGCAGTGTGTGCCTGTGCTAGATACCAAGTCAATCCAAAGGTTTCACATCTTCATGCTGTAAAAAGAATTTTTAGGTACTTAAAAGGTCAACCAAAATTGGGCCTTTGGTATCTAAAAGATTCTCTTTTTGATTTGGTAGCATACACTGATAGTGATTATGCTGGAGCAAGCTTGGATAGAAAGTCTACAACAGGAGGTTGTCAATTTCTTAGATGTAGATTAATATCATGGCAGTGCAAGAAACAGACAGTGGTTGCAAATTCCACAACAGAAGCTGAGTATGTGGCTGCTTCAAGTTGTTGTGGACAAGTGCTTTAGGAGTCTAGAAATCAACTACTTGATTGGATTACAATTTTAGATACCAAGATATTTATTGACAATAACAGTACTATTTTCATAATTAAAAATCCTGTTTTCACTAAAAAACAAAGCATATAGAGATTAGACATCACTTTATTAGAGATTGTAATAAAAAGAAATTGATTCAAATGGTTAAAATCCATACTGACAAGAATGTTACATATTTGCTTACAAAAGCTTTTGATGTAAGTAGATTTCAATATTTGATTGCTAGTATTGGAATCTTAAATCTCTAAAATCTCTAAAATCTTTTATCTCTTTATTGTTTTTGTTAAAGTTTTGTATGAATTAATACTGTTATTCAAGACATTAAAAGTTTTTGCTGCTAAGTAATAATAGAATGCTGGTTATACTTAATACTGCTGAGTTAATAATGTTAGGTATACTTAATATTGCTGGTATAATTAATATTGTAAAAATTGTAAAAATTGCTATGGCTTGTGTTTTCTTAGTTTTTGGACTAACATTTTGCAGGAAAAGCAAAGAAAAGTATTAGATTGATGATGGAAGAGCTATGTAAAGTAACTAGGACCTAGAGAATTTAGTGAGATAAAAGTATTAAGAGAGTTGGTGAGAATAATAAAACTAAAAAATTGATGTGTAAAAAACTGATATATAGTGATTTGGTGAGAAAAAAGAATTGTAGAGAAGTGGTGAGTTGAAAAAAGGAAGAGTGTTGAATAATATATTAAACAGACAGGAGTGTTTGGAATGGAATTGGAGTTTAATACTGGTTGGACTCAAAGTTTAATGCTGTAGGCATAAACTTTATACTGCTGGTGAAAGTTAATGTTCTAGGCCTAAATTAATGATGCTGGTTGGAGTTTTTTTTTCTTTATATTTTTCGGTGTACTAGTTTCTAACCTTGTGAAAGTTAAATTGCTGCTAGGAATAACATACTGCTGCTGATGAAGTTAAATGTACAGGCGTAACTTTTATTGCTAGTTGAAAGATAAAGCTTGTTAGCATAAACTTACTACTGATGGGTGTATGGTTAATGCTATTGAAGGGTTATTTTCATAAATACTTCTCATTAAAGGGTTTCATCACTATTTAATCGATTTCTCTCTTTTATATACTCTTTAATCATTAACCTAACTCAATTTTATCATCCATCTCAAACCAACACAATGACGACCTTAAAAGTTTGTTGATACTCACAACATTGTCGCGTTCTTGTCTAAACCCGTAGAAAGTGAAGGGTTTGAACAAATTGTGGATTTCTTGAATGCACACCCTATTAAGCATGCATTAACGGTTAATCCTACAATCTATACTTCGTGTATTGAACAATTCTGGGCTAATGTCAAGGCAAAAACTGTTAATGGGGAAGGTAAAGTACAGTATAGTGGTTGGACAAAGTTAATCATAATGAATCAACTGGTGAGAAGAGACTTCAACTGGAAGATTGCTGAAAGGTGTTGATGTTACCCAATGCTACCATCTTTTGAACAACTTGCATTAATGATGGTGTGAGCAGGTTTCAAAAAAATCATTTCTATAAAGCTTTCTTCTCCCCACAATGGAAATTTCTTATTCATAATGTTTTACAATGCTTAAGTCCAAAAGCAACTGCATGGAATGAATTTAGTAGCACTATGGCTTCTGTAATTATCTGCTTAGCTATAAACTAGAAATTCAACTTTTCAAAAGTTTATTTTTGAAAGTATGGTGAAGAACTTAGATAATGTGGCAAATTTTTTTAGTATCAAGTTTTGTACAAGTCTTTTTGGATAAGCAACTGGAAGGGATGTCAAATCATAATAGGATTTATGTTACACCCTCTCACACTAAGAAGATTTTTGGAAACATGAGAAGGGTAGGGAAAGGTTTTTCTGGAAGGGAAACACCCTTATTTCCAATAATGGTGGTACACAATCAAGAAGAAATGGGTGAAGGTTCAGTAATTCCATGATCCTCATCACCACACACTTTAATTCAAACCATCTCCTCAACCTCAAAATACTCAAAAATCTAGGAGGCCTAAGAAGAAGGACACTCAGGTACCTCAGTCTAGTGTTCCTAGTGATAATGTTGCAGATGAGGCTGTCTATAAGGAGTTGGATGACAGTTTGGTGAGGGCTGCCACTACTGCTTCTAGCTTAGAAGCAGAGCAGGACAGTGGTAACATCATTAAGACCCGATCCAAGGCAACACCTAATGAAGTTGGTTCCCACGGAACTACTTCAGGTGGTGGTCTTAGCTCCAAGTAACCATGGGGGGATACTATTGCTCAAACTATGTTTGGAATGTATTAAACTTTAATGATCCACGGCTCGCAAGAGGTAACACACTTCGAAGTGGTGAGGATAGTTTGAAACTTAATGAATTGATGGAACTATGTACAATTTACAACAAAGGGTTCTTGATTTGGAGACTACAAAGACCACTCAAGCTAATGAGATTGCAAGTTTGAAAATGAGGGTCAAGAAGCTTGAAAAGAAGGATAGATCAAGAACTCATAAGCTGAAAAGACTTTATAAAGTTGGTTTGAGTGCTAAGGTAGAATCCTCTAGAGATGAAGAAGATTTGGGTGAGGATGCATCCAAATAGGGGAGGAGAATTCATGATATTGATGCTGATGAAGACATTACTCTAGTTAATGATGATAATGAGATATTTGATGTGGATGCTTTAGCTGGTGAGGAAGTATTTGTTGCAGAGCAAAGTGGAAATGTTGTTGGGGAAGTAGTTGCTGTGATTGATGCTGCCAGTACAATTCCAGTTAGTGCTGCTACAATAACTGATGTTGAAATTACTTTGGCTCAAGCACTGGCAGAGTTGAAGAGTGCAAAACCCAAGGCTGATAAGGTTGTGATACAAGAACCAGAGCAGGGTACAACTTACACAAACCTCATAACAATAATACCTTGTACCCAAAACTTTCAGGACAAAGGCAAAGGGATTATGATTGAAGAGCCTATGGTGGAACAAGTGAAGCCTATGAAGAGGCTTGAACAAATGAGGCTTGATGAAGAACTTGCCTTCAAGCTACAAGCTGAAGAAGAAGAGGGAAAGGCTTGCAACGAAGAGAAAAGCTCAACAAATTGAGAGCCAACATTGCTTGGATTGATGTTCAGGCTAAAAGTTGAAGCTGATTATCAGATAGTTTAAAAGACTGCAAGCTCCTAGAGCAAGAAGAATCTGACTGATGAGGAAAAGGCCTAAGATTATTTGTATATTCTTAAGAAAGAGAACATTTTTGCAGGACTAGAGAGCAGAAGTGAAGAGGAAGAATACCACCACAAAAAGCTTCCAACAAAGGAATATCATGTGTACTTATCTGAAAAACATGGAAGGATGGAAGCCCAAAAGTTTGAAGAACAAGTCCTTTGCAAATATTCAAGAATTGTTTGAAAAAGCAATGAAAAGGGTGAATACCTTTATTGACTACAGGACTGAGTTGGTGAAAGAGAGTTCTAAGAAGGCAGAAATAAAGCTGGAAGAGAATTTAAAGAAAGCTAAAGCAGAAGTTGTAACATCCGACAATTTTTGGAATATTAAATGACTATTTTACCCTTTGATTTTTTTGGGTATGACTTGACTTTTTGACTTTTGGCCTTTTATTGTCACATAAAAGCGATTACCGCGTAACCAGTAATTTTTCTGAACATATTTAAAAGAGATATATGTTATTCCAAAGTTGATTTATCAAAAACGAACAATATAATTCACGTTTTCACGGACTGGATCTAAGCAATTGATGTTAAAATCGACATTCCGGAAACTTTTTAGTTTTGGCCCGAGACTCGAAATCAGAAAGAAGTGACTGAAATGCTCCTCGCAGTTTTAGAAAGAAGGCAAATAATTAAATCTATTTTATTAACCTTTTTTTAAATAAAAAATATCTAATAAATTAGTCATCATTTTATTCAGTAACGTTTGTTGAAGACGCAAATATTCAAGTAAAAGATCATTTTACGGACAAAGTTTATCGGAAATATACAAATAAATAATAAACGTTTTAAATAAATTTTATAAAACGTTTATGAAAATTAGTCGAGTGAATATTCATTTTTAAAGGAAAAATTATTTGAAAAACAATGGCGCAAGTTTCGTGTCTTGAATCGACCGTTAACTAGTTCAAACGAGTCCCAAACCAATTTATACCAAATTTAACAAGTTGGTCCTTGGAATTTTTACAATGTAACCCTAAAAATATGGACATGCCATTTTTTTATAACTTTTAATATATATAAAAGTTATATATATATATATTTTTTTCATTTTCATTCATATAAACACACACACTCTCCTCCATCTCTCTCTCATTTTTCCGGCGAGCAGCCTCGGCTCCTTCTCACCGCTCGCCACCCCACCGCCGTCGCCAGAAATGTTTTCGGGGTGTTACGGCCAAAACCAAAAATGGTTCTCATTACCCGATCTACCGATCCCCTATGCCACTCGCCCCCACTCGCGCCTCCACCCCTCCACCACCACTCAGCCGCCGCCCCCTCTCTCTTCGGCTGCTGTCCCGCGACGGCCACACCCCCACCATCATCATCATCTTCACGTTATCATTTACTTATCACCATCCGACGCCTTCATGCACCACACCATCTCTATTCCTAGTCCACTCTATTTTTTATTTCCATAAGGGTGCGTTCGGTTCTTCGTTTAACCAAATAAGGGGGTTGTTTTCGTTTGGTTTAACAGCCCCAAAAGGGTGCGTTGGTTTGTTATAAACAACACCCAAAGGGGTGCGTTTTGGTTTTGCACCGACCAGGGTGCGTTTGGTTTATGGAAACATAACAAGGGTGCGTCGGTTTTATTCAAAGACCACAAGGGTCGCGTTTGGGCTTCGTTCATGCAACAAGGACTTTTTTTTCATGCGGTGGGTTTGTGTTTGCGACATAGGGTGGTTGGCTTAGTTGGTCTCAGCCAACAGGGTGCGTTGGTTTTGTGGTTAACACCCGACGAGGGTGCGCTTGGTCCGGGTAAAAGCACCACAGCAGGGTGCGTTTGGTTTGCAACAATTAGGGTGGGTTCGGTTTGAGTTTAACAGCCACGGGTGCGTGTGGTTTTGTTAAAACCTTGAAAGGGTGCGTTTGGATCTGTGTTAGCACCATCAAGGGTGCGTTTGGTTATTAGTAACAGCCATAAGATTTCAATATTTGATTGCTAGTATTGGAATGTTAAATCTCTAAAATCTTTTATCTCTTTATGTTTTTGTAAAGTTTTCTATGAATTAGTACTGTTATTCAGGACATTAAAAGTTTTTGCTGCTAAGTATAATTAGAACTGCTAGTTATACTTAATACTGCTGAGTTAATACTGTTAGTTATACTTAATATTGCTGGTATAATTAATATTGTGAAAATTGCTATGGCTTGTGTTTTCTTGGTTTTTGGACTAACATTTGGCAGGAAAAGCAAAGAAAAATGTTAGATTGATGATGGGAGAGCTGTATAAAAACAGATAGAGTGATTTGGTGAGAAAAAAAATTGAGAGAAGTGGTGAGTTGAAAAACAGAAAGAGAGTTGAATATATTAAAAACAGACAGGGTGTTTGGAATGGAATTAGAGTTAATACTAGTGACTCAAAGTTAATGCTGCTAGGCATAAACTTACTGCTGCTGGTGAAAGTTAATGCTGCTAGGCATAAACTTACTGCTGTTGGTGAAAATTAATGCTGCTAGGCATAAACTTACTACTGCTGATGAAAGTTAATGCTGCTATGCATAAACTTACTACTGTTGGTGAAAGTTAATGCTGCTAGGAATAAACTTACTACTGTTGGTGATGGTTAATGCTGTTGAGGGTATTTTCATAAATACTTCGATTAAGTGTTTCAATCACTCATTTAATCGATTTCTCTCTTTCATATACTCTTTAATCATAAGCCCTAATTCAATTTTATCATCCATCATCAAAACCCAACACAATGACGACCCTAAATTTTACTGATACTCACAACATGGTCGCGTTCTTGTCTAAAACCGTAGAAAGTGAAGGGTTTAAACAAATTGTGGATTTCTTAAATGCACAACCTATTAAGCATGCATTAATGGTTAATCCTACAATCTATACTTTGTGTATTGAACAATTATGGGCTACTATCAAGGCAAAAACTGCCAATGGGGAAGTACGGTTACAAGCCCTAGTGGATGGGAAGAAGATAATCATAACTGAATCAACCGTGAGAAGAGATCTTCAACTGGAAGATGCTGAAGGTGTTGACTGTCTACCCAATGCTACCATCTTTGAACAACTTGCATTAATGAGGTATGAGCAGGTTTCACAAAAACTCACTTTCTATATAGCATTCTTCTCCCTACAATGGAAATTCCTTATTCCTACTGTTTTACAATGCTTAAGTTCAAAAAGAACTACATGGAATGAATTTAGTAGCACTATGGCTTTTGCAATTATCTGCTTAGCTACAAACCAGAAGTTCAACTTTTCAAGAGGTAACACACTTCGAAGTGGTGAGGATAGTATAAAATTAAATGAATTGATGGAACTATGTACCAATTTACAACAAAGGGTTCTTGATTTAGAGACTACAAAGAAAACTCAAGCTAATAAGATTGTAAGTTTGAAAAGGAGGGTCAAGAAACTTGAAAAGAAGGATAGATCAAGAACTCATAAGCTAAAAAGACTTTATAAAGTTGGTTTGAGTGCTAGGGTAGAATCCTCTAGAGATGAAGAAGATTTGGGTAAGGATGCATCCAAACAGGGAAGGATGATTCATGATATTGATGCTGATGAAGAAATTACCCTAGTTAATGATAACAATGAGATATTTGATGTAGATGCTTTAGCTGGTAAGGAAGTATTTATTGCAGAGCAAAGTGGAAATGTTGTTGAGGAAGTAGTTGCTGTGATTGATGCTGCTAACACAATTCTAGTTAGTGCTGCTACAATAACTGATGTTGAAATTACTTTGGCTCAAGCACTGGCAAAGTTGAAGAGTGCAAAACCCAAGGCTGATAAGGTTGTGATACAAGAACCAAAGTAGGTTACAACTACAACAACACCTACAATAATAATACCTGTACCAAAACCTCTACATGAAAAAGGCAAAGGGAATATGATTGAAGAGCATGTGGTGGAACAAGTGAAGCATACCTCTACATGAAAAAGGCAAAGGGAATATGATTGAAGAGCATGTGGTGGAACAAGTGAAGCATATGAAGAGGCTTGAACAAATGACGCTTGATGAAGAACTTGCCTTCAAGCTACAAGCTGAAGAAGAAGAAGAAGAAGAAGAAAGGCTTACAAGAGAAAAAGCTTAACAAATTAAAGAAGCCAACATAGCTTGGGGTGATGTTCAGGCTAAAGTTAAAGCTGATTATTAGTTGGCTCAAAGACTGCAAGCTCAAGAGCAAAAAGAATTAACTGATGAAGAAAAGGCAAGATTATTTGTACAATTCTTAGAGCAAAGAAGAAAACATTTTACAGCTAAGAGAGAAGATGAGAAGAGGAACAAACCACCAACAAGAGCTCAACAAAGGAATATCATGTGTACTTATCTGAAAAACATGGAAGGATAGAAGCCCAAAAGTTTGAAGAACAAGTCCTTTGCAAATATTCAAGAATTATTTGAAAAAGCAATAAAAAGGGTGAATACCTTTGTTGACTATAGGATTGAGATGGTGGAAGAGAGTTCCAAGAAGGTAGAAACAAAGCTGGAAGAGAATTTAAAGAAAGCTAAAGCAGAAGTGATGGAAGGTAGTTCTAAGAGAGCAAGAGAAGAGTTGGAACAAGAAACTATTAAGAAGCAGAAGGTGGATGAGGATAAAGAAACAACAGAGCTTCAAAGTCTAATAGAATTCATTCCAGATGAAGAAGAGGTAGCAATTGATGTTGTACCTTTAGCTACTAAGCCTCCAACTATTGTTGATTGGAAGATCCACAAAGAAGGAAAGAAAAGCTATTATCAAATAATAAGAGCTGATGGAAAGTCCTAAATGTACAGAGTCTTTAGTCAAATGCTTAAAAGTTTTAGCAGGGAAGACTTAGAAGATTTGTACAAGCTGGTAAAAGCTAAATATAGATCAACAAGACTAGTGGAAGACTTATATTTGATTTTATATGGAGATTTGAAGACAATGTGTGAACCACATGTTAAAGATCAAGTATGGAAGAATCAAGATAATTACAATGTGTTGGATTGGAAGTTATATGATTCCTGTGGATTTCAATCATTGAGGATGCAACATGTGTACATTCATATGTTGGAAGAGAAGATATATCCCCTTACACCATCTATAATTACAGATATTCTGAACAAGAAGCTTCAGGTTGATTATTTAAATAAAATGGCATATCAGCTTCTTAAACTTCTCACAAAATAGCTTAAAAATCAATGAAGTGTTTAGAAGCATCTTTTGGCTGATTAATGAAGCTTTCAATGAAGAAACTTGAGATTTTGAAGAAGAATATTAAGTTTAGGGGAGGATTGTTAGGATTAAAAGACTTCTTAAATATCTTAAAGTTACTACTGCTCAGGTTTATAACAACCCATTATTTTCCAGTATTTCATCAATGTAATATCTACTTACTATGTTAAGTACTACTTTTTCACGGGAACAAAATTTTCATTTCATTCCATTCCATTACGTATCATTGTTTACATTTCTAAAGTAAATGAGCTCTTGCAACGACCTATGCCTATTCTATCTATGTTTACATCAAGTAAACATCATAACATGTCAAGTCAATGATCTATTATCTATTTTATCATATACGTTATCTATTTAACGTAGTTTTCATGACGTTAATACCAAATGAGCTTTAACCGTTAACGTTTATGCCTAAACCCTAATTTTGGGTAATGTAAACATCCAAGATGAATGTACAAGTAATCAAAGCTCATGTACAAGTAATATAACATCTCATTTGAATATACTTTCCCTCCAAAATAAGGTACAAGTCCTTTAAAGCATAATGTACAAATCATTAATGCACGATATTCAAAATAGCCATTTTACCTTCGTTTTCCTAAGAAACTTGTACAATCTATTAAGTACAAGTTACAAGCAAGTCATATACTTCATTTACAATCCATATTCCTTTTCATTTCATAAGATTTCATGAATTCAAACCTAGAAACCTTAACCCGAGCTAGTCATGAACCCGCCACCCTTTTTCTTCATTTTCTACCCATTTTGAACTCGAACCACTAATCAAATTATGCTATAAACTCTTAATACAAACCTTACAATCCTTAATCCACCCTTATATCTCTAATGTACATGAAATCTAAGCAATAAAACCCTAACCGAATCCAAATCTGACCCGCGACCTCATTTTACTTGTATTAACCCATTTTAAAACTCAACCATGCAAACAAGCACCTCTATGATGCACCTACTTCCTCCTAAGCAGCACACAAGAACCTTGATTCATTTCCATGGCCACAAATGAGCTACATCTCCTCTTTTTGTAACACATCAGCCGCGACACCACAATGATGATCCACATCCTTCATGCTAAGTTCTAGCTTGTAATACTCACTACCTAGCCCTCCAACTCAGTCCCTAGCTAATCCTTATCACCCCCATGTGTCCTTAACTTAGCCACCAAGTTTCCTTGGCTTCCAAGTTCATTTTACACTATAAATAGGGGCATACCCCATTCCTTTCAACTCACACCTTCAATACTTCTTTCTATCTATCAATGGCAGCTAATATCTGATCAAGGAAGTCCCAAGAGTCCCAAGAAGCAGAATTCAAGTGAAGAATCCAAGCCTTGAAGCCCCAAAGAAGATATTCTAGGCGTACGACCCATTTTGACCCGTTTCAACCCATTTTCGATCTTCAAAGCTCAAACCCAGGTTCTATGATCTTCATACCCACTCCTATATCCTTATAATGTTCATATGATCATGCATAAACACTTGTTAAAGAATCTAAGCTAAAAACCATGCGTTTTTCTCTTTTGATCCAAAACCGAACCCATAAACCCTAATTCTATGTTTTTCATTAATCTAAAAGTTATAATGGCTAAATATTGTTATAATCTATCTTAACTAATGTTAATATAACCACTTTATCAAGTCTTGAAGGAATTTGAATTAAAAACCTACGCGTTTTTGTTTTAAAACCCTAATTCGACCCGTTTTGATTTCTAGCTTAACGGATCCTTTTTCTAAACTTTCGTTATGTTAAAACTTCTTATTTTAACTTATATTAATAAGCTATCACCTGAAAATATCATTTGGAATCTTAAAATAAGCTTGCATGGCGTTTTGGACTTGTTTTGCAAAAGTATTCCATGCAAGGGGTATATATCGTAACTTTCTGAAACTTATAACTAAAAGGGCTGAAAATGTCATTTTATCAAAGTTATAACTATAGGGGTCTATTATGTCACTTTCCAAAATACAAGGTTTACTTTGTACATCTTTTAAACTAGAAGGACCAAACTTGTAAAAGTGAAAACTCCAAGGGTATATTTTGCCATTTTTCATTCTTAAGGGTCTAAAATGTAACATTTTGAAAAAGTGTAAAAATGTGTTCAAAACCTTATAAGACATAACTTTAATTAACGCTTGACGTGCTTATCATTTCCAGTTATTGAGCAAAACGCTTAAAACCGATTATGTTATAACTATTATAAAATTCATCATCGATGTGCTTTTTAAAAATCCTGTCCCGAATCTATATCATACCACAATACTAGGGAGATTCATATTAAGGGGTTTCATCTTGGTATTACGTTCTGACTGAGTTGTTGGGTTTACGATTTAAAGTGCCCTAGCTCCTCAAACGTTTACTGAATGACCTCTGAATTATGATGGCCCGAACGGTGATACAATACTCCATAATAATTCAATCAAAGATATACATTATACTTTATAAAGTTTTGAAACATAACAATCAAACTAAGACTTGACATATTACCCCAGGTTGCGTGTGACGAAGCCGTTACTTTCATTTCATATACCTTTGCTATCAATCAAATTTCCCTATACTGTTAAGGTGAGTTCATAGCCTCGCATTTCAATCTTTCAAATGTTTTATAAACCCGCGAGGGGGATACATGCTATAAACCATGAATGCAATTATTTTCTGTATGCTGTCCTGATTTATTATTGCCTAAGTAACTATTTTGCCTTTAAGTCCCCAATATCATGAACCGTTAATTACTCTACGGAGTGAGCGCGAATGTTGTGAATAGATCTATTTGGGTTGGACTCCCCGTTGGTGTACCCAGTGATATCGGTAACCAATTGCACATCATTAGAATATAACTGCGGGTGTTTTGGCAAAGGCACCCGTTGGGGCTATAACGTATCAAATATATCCCAAGGCTTCGGATTCATGAGCTAATGGCAATAATATTGTTTTACAAATAACGGGTGTATAACAACGTAACCTAATATCGAATTTGCATTCAAACTATTTAACTTAAACCTATGAATTTCACTCAACCTTTGTGTTGACTTTTTAGCATGTTTTATCTCAGGTAATTAAGCAACTTATGGCACGGAGTGGCGTGGACTTGAAGATGGCAAAACTGTTATCATTCAAACTTTATGTTTTAGATTTTGGGACCTTTCGTTTGTAAAAACTCTGATGAATAAATGAATGATAACTTAATTTTCAAAAACGTCTCTTTTTTATTCGTTTTCTATGATTATGACTAGTGGTTTATGTCCCTTTATGTGTTTTGCTTGTTTTGTGTCTTTTGTGTGCTTGTATGCTTGTTTTCCTTGGGTCTCATGTGCGCTTGTACTTGTATGCGTTCTTCACTTGCTAAAAAGTGGGAATAATTGGATGATTAGAGAACGGGTGTGGGATGTTCTTGAGGAGATAATTTTAATGGTTTAGATGTGAAGGGCATTGTTGTGTAGTGATAGACTATGGGTGTAAGGATTTGAGTTTGAGGATGAGACGCATTTCATTACAAAATTCACTTGACTTTTGACAACATAGGCACAAATTCTTATGGGTGTGAGTTTGAAGATGAGACGCATTTCATTACGAAATTCACTTGACTTTTGACAACATATGCACAAATGCTTATGAGTGTCGGGATATGAGGATGAGACGCATTTCATTACGAAATTCACTTGACTTTTGACAACATAGGCACAAATGCTTATGAGTGTCGGGATATGAGGATGACCCGTTGATCCATAAAGAGGCATCAAGCCAACAGAGGTGAGACAATTTTTAGGATTGGCTAGTTACTATCGTAGGTTTATTGAAGGTTTTTCTTTGATTTCTAAGCCGCTAACTAAATTGACTCAGAAAGATAAGAAATACGAATGGGGAAAAGAAGAAGATAAAGCTTTTAGACATTAAAGCAGAAGTTGTGTAGTGCACCGATCTTAGCGTTGCCCAAGGGAACAGAAGATTTTGTGGTGTATTATGACGCATCACTTAAAGGTTATGGAGCCGTGTTGATGCAAAGACAAAAGGTGATAGCTTATGCTTTTAGACAATTTAAGGTCCATAAAGAGAATTACACTACTCACGATTTGGAGTTAGGAGCTGTTGTTTTCGCTCTTAGATTATGGAGACATTATTTGTATGGAATGAAGTGTGTGGTTTTCACCGATCACAAGAGCCTACAATATATTTTGAATCAGAAAGAGCTGAACTTGAGACAACGAAGATGGATTGAGTTGTTGAGTGATTATGATTGTGAGATACGGTATCATCCTGGAAAAGCGAATGTTGTGGCTGACGCCTTAAGTCAGAAGGAAAGGAATAAGCCATTACGTGTTCGAGCTTTGATGATGACTGTTCACAATGATCTACCTAAGCAGATTCGTGAAGCTCAAAAGGAAGCGATGAAAAGGAAGAATGTAAGGGCAGAGAATTTGGGGAGATTGATTAAGCAAATATTCGAGTTTCGCCCTGATGGAACACGTTGTTTTGGAAATCGTGTTTGGTTGCCGCGATTCGGTGGATTGAGGGATTTGGTTATGCATGAGTCGCATAAGTCCAAGTATTCTATCCATCCGGGATTGGACAAGATGTATCAAGATTTAAAGCTGTTGTACTAGTGGCCGAATATGAAAGCTGATATTGCCACGCATGTAAGCAAAGGTTTCACTTGTACGAAGGTTAAAGCCGAGCATCAGAAACCGTCTGGATTGCTGCAACAACATGAGGTTCCAGTTTGGAAGTGAGAAAGGATTGTCACACCCTCAGACGGGGCCTGGACGGAATACGTGTCCGAAGGCATGACGTCATAATATACATCACACAAAGCATGAGAAAATGACCACTAATGGATGTTTTGGAAATCATAACTCATTGCATTATTTAAAAATAGATGAGTTTTACAAGATTCAAAGAAATTAAACATTTGTGGAAGCGTAAGTAAAACATAGCGAAAACATAATTAAGTTTTGAAAAGTCAACGAGTATGAAAGAGAAATAAAGTCTTGATAAATGGTATCATATTGCACGTAGACTCCACATAGCACGTCAAAGAAGTCCAAAGCTAATCACTTGAGAAAAACATGCTAAAAATGGTCAACATAAAGTTGGTGAATTCATAGGTTTAAGTAAAACACTTACGAAAAATCAAAAAGGGTTAAGTGAATACTGCCTTACTCGTAGATTCATAAAAAGTATTTAGTAATCAGAAATGTTCAACCAAAGTAGTATGGACCACAAGACTTCAAAACGTATGCGACAGTTATAGGAGATATAACCTCACATAAAAAGGGGAAGGGGTATTTATAACAACCGGAAATTTTCATCAATGTAAATATCCATCTATTAAGTTAGATGCAATGTACTATCTATCTATTATATATGAACCACCTTTTTACGAGGAAATTTTTTGCTTTATTACATTACTTGCATAACTAAAGTTAACAAGCTCACGCAACCTACCTATGTCATCTATATCTATGTTTATATTATATAAACATCCTAATATGTCAAGTCAATATCTTAATGTTATTTTTACAAAGTGCATTACTCATATAATGTATCATTTGCAATGTTATATCAAGACAGGCTTTAAACCGTTATCGTATACCTCTAAAACCCTAATTCCATGTAATGTTAATATCTAAAGTGAATGCACAAGCTACTAAAGCACATGTACAAGTAATATAACATCTCAATTGAAATATAAACTCCTTCCAAGTCAATGTATAAGTCCTTTAAAGCATAATGTACAAGTCATTAATGTACAACATCCAAAATAGCCATTTTCCCCCATTTTCCTAAGAATCTTGTACAATCTATTAAGTATAAGTTACAAGCAAGTCATATACTTCATTTACAATCCATATTCCTTTTCATTTCATAAGATTTCATGAATTTAAACCTAGAAACCCTAACTCAAGCTAAATACTAAACCATGACTCGTTTCTTATTTTTTTATCTATTGTAAACCCAAACCATTACTCAAATAAGTTGTAAATACATAATTTACAACTTTACAAACCACATTCCATCATCATTTCACCATCTTTACAACAATGTACACGAATTGAATCAAAGAAACCCTAATCGAACCCTAATTCCAAACCGCGACCCATTTACCTATTCTCACCTATTTTAAACACGAACCACTAATAAAATCTTGTGGTAAATCCTTAATATAAGTCTTTTAATCCATAATCTATCATTACTAATCAAATGTACTCGAAAAATGAGCAAGAAAATCCTAACCGAGCCCTATTTGAACCCGCGACACCTTTTCTCTTATTTTGACCCATTTTAAGATATAACCATGTAATCAAGCACCTCCATGATGCACCTCCTTCATGCCTAAGCAGCTTACAAGGTGCTTAAGCTCCCAACTTGGTCACCAAGACTCCACATCCTCCTCTTTGTCTCTTCTTCTACCCGCGACACCACAAGACCCAAACAACACTTCTTAGCTACTCCTAGCCTTGCTACTTCACACCCTAGCTCCTCCACATCAATCCCTAGCTGCTCCACATGTCCAAGACTTGGCCTCTAAGGTTTCCTTGGCCTCCAAGGGGATTTCGAGTATAAAAAGGGGACACCACCCTTCATTTCAACTCATCCCCCACATCTTCTCTCTATAACCCACAATAGCAGCAAATCTCTGCTCAAGAAGTTCCTAAGAGGTCCCAAGAACAATAATCAAGAGAAAGATTGAAGCCTTGAAGCCCCGAAGAAGAAAAACTAGGCGTACGAGTACATTTCGACCCATACGACCCGTTTTCCTCCATTTTTGATTCTCAAAGCTCAAACCCAGGTTATATAATCTTCATACCTGCTCCTACATTCATATAATACTCATATGATCATGCATGAACTCATGTTAAAGCTTTTAATCTAAAATTCTAGGCATTTTTCCATTTTGATCCAAAACCGAACCCATAAACCCTAATTCTATGTTTTTCTTTAATCTAAATGTTATAATGGTTACAAACCGCTACTTCATTAAAGTTTTTGCAAGTTACATAAACTAGACGTGTACTCGTGCTTAGCGACAGAATTTTTATAGCTGTATATAATTATAATTGAGATATTGTGATCAAGTGTTTAGTGTAACGTTATTGAAATATGAATCGGGATTGAGATGAATT
>BQNB010057253.1:0-38296 GCA_026074375.1 Tanacetum coccineum | reverse complement strand
TGAACGACACAGTTTGTAAGGTAGCAAAACGGTTTGTAACAATGAAAACAGGGTAGTTTATATATAACGACACTAGAGATTTTTTGTGTGTGTGTAAGATAGCAGAAAACATGATATGTTGCGATAGCGAAATAACTTTCGAGGAAATTACGTGACAGTTTATGATGTAACAGTAAGGGGTTTCAGAATATGATATCGAATAGTTTACGAGCTGACAACCCAATAGTTCCTAAAGTGGCAACGTAATGGTTTATAAAAGACACGAAGTAGTTCATAAGACGACAACAACATAGTTCTTAAATTGACAGTAGAATAGTTTATAAACGACAACGAAATAGTTCATGAGGTGACAACGAAATGGTTTGTAAGATGACTACAAAGTAGTTTGTAATGGGTTAGCAAAAGAGTTTATAAATAACTGATTCGTAGTTTTACGTACCTATAAAATATATAATAAAAATACTACTTAGGTAAATTCCAACTATTCACCTTTAACTAAGGTAAAAAGTTAAAACTTACAAAAATAATATAATATATATAATATACGTATGTTTAACCGGGTAAGTATGATCACCCGGGTCGTTTCCCCAATGACTAGTGAAATTGAAACCACGTTTTAAGTTCGGATCCTGATTTGAATGAAGCAAAGAAATTTGGTTTGGAAAAGATATGAAAATAAAATTAAATTGAACAATTAAACAAATACGGAAATGCAACTATAAAGCAAATTGACTAAGAATTTACCCTAAAAATGTAAACTAAAATTTTACTAAATTAAGAAAAAGTGAAGAAAATTATTAAAAATAAAAGCCCTAATTTTAATCTTTTTATAAAAGTTTAATTAAACTAATTAAAACTTAAACCTAATTACTAATTAAAACTATTAAACTTAATTAACTACTTAACTAAGGACTAATGTCGTAAAGACCTAGGAAACTAACGGGTGAACTGACAAGCTAACGGAGGGACCAACTTAGTAAACTACTAAATTCAAAAGTTACACTATCTACCCTGAGAATCTACCCCGATAACAAGCTAAGGCCCGAATTAAGGTGAAATTTGAAAAGTGCTTATTATGAAAAACTCAAAGAAGCAAAGTTGTAAAGGAATCTAGTGGGAACAAAATTAATAAAAGCTACTAGGACTGAAAATCTCAAATAAGCTCAATAAGAGCTTATTTCTAAACTGATTACAGAAAGTGAGGTTTTGAGCTTATTTTCACTTAAACAGCCATAAAATACTCAAATTAAGCTTAATTCTAAAAAGGAAAAGTGATCTAGAAAGCTTATGATGTGCTTAATCTAGAAATGAAAAGAAATTAAAGCTTAAACTACTTTTATGCTACTGAAATTGATCATGAAATAAGCAAACTCAGGAAATAAGCAAAGGAGCACAAATTCCAAATGAGCTTAAAGACTTAAAAAGCTAAACTGGACTCTAAAATTTTAAGGACTTATAAAACTACTTATAATCTATCTAATTAAGCTAGAAAATCTAGATCCATAAGCTAAATTAACAAATTTAAATCCTAAAGTTTCTAAGTACTGTTTTTGGAATTTTTAGGTTTTTTATGACTTTTGACAGCTAAATTTAACTAGGAAAATAAGCTAGAAATTGCAAATTAAGAATTAAAATCTATTAAGCTATATTAAAACTCAAGTCCTACAAAGTTTGATAAGCTAAATCCTAAAATTACTTATGCTTGAGAACACACAGTACTACCTTGAGTTAGTACTGCTAGTGTAAAAGTTCAGCAGTACTTTCAAGTGAAAGTACTGCTGATGCAATTTGACTATTGAAAACAAATTAAGCAATGAAATAAGCTAAATAATGAAAGCTAAAACTAGATCCTTAATAAGCTAAAACTAAACTTAATCCTACTTGAAAATAGAAGCTAACAGTACTAACTTATGGTTAGTACTGGTAGTGTAAAGGTTCAGCAGTACTAACTGAGGTTAGTACTGCTAGAACAAATCAAGAGTGCACTTAAACCAAACACCCCTTTGTCATTATGACAGAGTTGAGAAAAACTTTTTAAGAGAAATCTAATGAACAAGTACTAAATACCAGATAAAAACTAGATTAAATCAAACTTAGCAATCATGATTAAACAACTGAATAAGTAAAATTCTAAGATCTTAACTAATTAAACTAATGTTTTTGGATTTTATGAGTATTTATGACAGAAATTAATAACTAATGATCTATAACTATTTAAGCAAAAACAGATAAGGACAAACAACTAATAAGCAATATAAGAGATATTTAAACACTAATAAGCAAAGAGAATAAGCAAATAAGCAATATTAAACATATAAGCTATAACTAAGCAAATTAAAACTGAAATTAGAGAAGAGTGAAAAGAGAAACTTACTTGATCCTTTAGCTAAACAAAAGGAACCAATAAAGGCAGCTACAACACCTTAACTTTATTAATAAGCTAAGGTATAAGTCCTTGGGATCTCTTCCAAGTTAAGATCCCCTTCCAAAAAGCTCTAATCCAATTAGATCCATAATAGATTTAACTAATTTAAGGTTTAGATAAGATTAATACTGAATTCAAACAGCTCTATTTACTTAATAGATTGAAAGAAGCTTAATATGAGCTTATTAGCTATTGAGACAATTTGGACTTAAAAGATAGCTTATGACTTTAAGAGAAAACTTAGAAATGAGATTAAAGACACTAAAAACTGTATTTCATTAATTAAAGAAACTGATTACATTACTTGAAAAAGGAAAATTACATTTAAGGAAAACACGAATTTAAGCTACACTAAAAATTACTAAAAACTAGATTAAAAAGAAGCCTAAAAATCGGATCCCTTGTGTGTGTGAGAATGAGGCCTATTTATAGTGCTAAGCTGAAGCTTCTAGGCCCTCTTGCCTTGCTCTCCAAACTTTCAATCTCAGCCAATCATTTCTTTAATCATTTGAGCTTCTATTGTGGCCGTTGGATTGATTTGTGGACACCTGAGGATTGCCAGGCTGGCATTCTTTGATGTGACGTTTGTGTTAGTTTTGTGAGTGAGTTAGCACAAAAACCCATCACAATTTGTGCTTCTCCATTGATTACTTGTCTTTTGAAGCTTTGAGCTCAGGATAATATCCCCTTGATTTAGACTATTTGTCCGTTGCATTTGTGCTTGAGCTTCCTGAAATGACCAACAACGCACACTTTAATTAACAAAAGCCCTTGTTTATACTGGATGGTGAAATGGAGAAGACGGGTGAATAGTAAATGGGTTCCCGCCTATTTTTGGACAGTTAAAACTGTTGGAGTTTGGGAGGTTTACACATTTGGCCCTTGTCTTCCTTTTCTCTTTTTCTAGTTATAAATAACTTCCGAAAATAGCAAGATTGGCCCTTGTGGATGTTACAAAAGGAAATTGGCTAAGGATTTGGGCTTCGGCTTTGTACTCTTCTGATTCTCGTGTCCGTGCTTGCCCGCTTTTGACTGTTTTCTTGTGATTTTTGACTTATCCATACCTGCACACACAAAACACAAATACAAGCATATTTTTGCCATTTTTGGTCTGTTTTGGGTTTAATTGGGTTTATTTTTTTAGGTACAAACGATATATATATTTTAACACTATCAAAAAAAAATAATAAAAAACAAAAGAAAAAAGAAATCAAAAAAAAACAAATCAAAAAACAAAAACAAAAAAACAAACACAAAATTTTAAAAACAAAAAAAAAAATAAAAAATAAATACAAAAAAAAAAAACAAAAAAATTCCCGCCAAACTAAACTATTGTGTGTCCTCACGCAATATCACATGCCTTATAACCAAATACCTCGAAATCTTCAAACTAATCCTTTAAAAAGTAGCAAAGATTTTTGTTGAGAGAATTAAGAGATCACAAGTTTATAAACCACCACCCGACTTCCCCATTTTCAAATGACATTTTTTATATTTTTTTTCACGATATTTAACTTCCTAACTACAATTTATTTTTGTGGACAATAATGTATTGTTTCAATTAACCCATTGGTAACTTTTAGGATCCATAGAATAAAAAGCACAATTAAGTGTCTAAAAGATAACTTCATCATCCCTGATTCACTTTTCCCATTTGCTAAGCTTAAAAACAAGATCATGTTAATACAAGTCATGATACTAAACACTAAACTCATAAATAATAATTGTGTACTTACTTTTCCTCCTGCAATTCCTACTTTTGTATCTCAGGATTTACTTTAGTCCATATACTCGAAGGCTCATTTATGACTTTTGGTTTCGATATTTATTAAATCCAGAAATCAAGTGTCAATGGTAAGAATGCAATAATTTAACTCTAAGCTCTTTTCAAGAAGATCAAAAGTCATCAAGAATAAAGTCCCACATCGAGGCGACCCAATAATTTACTTTTATTAGGCTACATATACAAGGCAGTCCATTCATAGTCATATAACCCAAGGCTCTTTTAAGACATGAATGGATCAATCTCAATTGTACCTATATACCCTTTAGGACTTTATAAGCACATAAACCAAGACAAAAAATTAAGCAACATTATAAACCTCAGTCTTTAGAAGGCTACAACATCGGCCACGCCTCCGACAAGATGAAGGCAAACAAATTCGACATCGGTATTATATAGTAAAACCGGTGCCATTTTATCTCAAGGCCTACATCCGATACGAGTCGACAAAGGTTATTCTACTTATTAATGACACCAGGAAACCCCACCTCATAAGAAAACTCCAACACCCGGCCCACAGGCCTCCGACACGATGAAGTAATCGGCACGAGATACTTAATTATATAATATTTATGTAATTTTTTAAGGCAAAACCAAATTAAGTATTCCAGATGTGTACTCATCCTAATCACAAAGGAGCTTAAGAAAACGAGTCTATAAACTAATTTATTAACCAAAAAACCATACAACTTTTATTTATCGAAACATTCATATAAAAGTGAAAACAAGTAATGGAGAAAAAGTCCACAATTAATATATAAACTTGAAAGAAACCAACAATTCTATCTAACTGTAGCATCATGACTTATAAAAACACAATCATTTCTTGTTCTTACACAAAAGAAATTTTCAAATCTTAGCCTATAATAAAAATCTAACTCGGCAATATTTAAATCTACTTGAGATTAGCACAAGTCTTCATTTACTAATATTTCAAGTCTTGGACTATTTAAAGTCTGCATGAGATCTAGCACAAACTATCATCATTGTTTAAGAGAGAAAGCTAGAACTTCTATACGTACGATCGGGGCAAAAAATTACTCTTTAATCGTAACCAGCGAAAACCTTAACCTTTTTGTCTTAAAACACTTCTTTTTTTTAGTTTAAACTAAATAACAAGACTGAAAAATTCAAATTTTTGCTATTTTCTTGTGGGAACAATCGGGTACGGAGAGAACAAAACAATAAGCAAGCAACATCAAATCGACAGATTCCCGTGTCCCAAAACTAAAACGAAACAATGTCCTCAATGTTTAAAGTCGTGTCTCTTACGTAAATTAAGGCCGTTTATGAAGTGATTGCAAAGATAAACTTTTACGATTATGATTAAAGGATAAGATCTCCCCAAACTAAATTCATCACACAAGGATGAGAAGCCGAGTAAGAACGAGATAAATCATCCGGTACACGCGAGATCTTCAAAGAAATAGATTGGGAGAATCCTGCGAAAAATCACAACAAACAAACAACAAACATCGAGAAACAGAAAAGGAACTAGCCTCTCTCAACACAACACATAGATAAAGGAAAATAAAAGGAAATAGAAAGGATAAGCATGGGGTGAACCTCCCATTAAGGCGGCTTGTTTTATGATCCACACCGAGTCGCAAGCTCGACCGATCCCTTAATTAGTTGTCCTAGGGAAAGTCTGAGGTAGGTCTGGATAACCAACAGTAGATGTATCCCCTCCATAGTAATGTGCATAAGACGGTGGCAATGACTTTACAATTAGAACCAACGCATGAAGACAACTTGGCAGTAGCCATCAGACGGAAAAACATCGTTGATTGTGAAAGGTCCGAACCATCGGGATTTGAGCTTTCCGGAGAAAATATTTAATCGAGAATATGAAAAGCAAAGACTTGATCACCAACATTGAAGAATCGGTTCTTTATCTTGGAAACGTGTAGCATCTTTGTCTTCTCCCTTGGTAGATCAATCAAAAACTCGTAAAGCTTGATCATTGCAGCTCACTAAGATTCATGAGCTAAAGGCTTTCGATGATCAACCCGCCGATCTTTAAATCCGAAGTTTGCAATGTTTCGACCCAATACGCTTTGTGTTCTAGTTCAACTGGGTAAGTGACAAAACGCTATGCCATAGACTTAACATTGGATGGATGCAACCTATCGGAGTATTATAAGCGGTTGTCTGAAAGCCCATAATGCATCATCTAGTTTGTCATACCATGAGGCACGGTTTTCTCTGACCGTTCTCTCCAAAATTCTTTTGAGACCGTCGATTTAAGACCTTCAACTTGACCACAGTCATTTGAGGATGGTAAGGAGTCCGAAAAAGACGATGGATGGACAGCAATGACAAGAGACACACCAAATTTAGACCATAACTTTATCAAGATTTGTTCATTACAAAATGGGTCCCCACGATCGCTTAATGATTGTCTCCTTGGAGCGCCGAATCGGAAAGAAAAGGGATTTTAAGAACTTTTTTTAACAACTACCCTAGCATCTTGGTATGGAGCGCTTTCGCTTACAAACCCCACTGGAAAGGATAATCGACTTGCTACTATAATATATTGTTACCCCTAGAATGACGGAAAAGGTCCCATAAAAATCGATACACCATAAATCGAAAATCTCACAAACAGATGCATTTTTGATGCATCTCATCCACGTTGAGAGATATTGCCTTGTCATTGGACAAGCACCACAAATTTGAAAAATACGTTAGGCATCCTTATAATTGGTAGCCCAATAAAAAACCGGCATCAAAAACCTTCTTGGTGGGATAGAGTATGGCTCCATAATGTCCCCCGTTGGGTCCACTGTGACAAGACTTTCGAGAATTTTCGAGAGCTTCTTTGCCATCTACACAGCCTTTCCGGATTATTTGATCCGCACAAGACTAGAAAAGAAAAAGGGCATCTCCCAACAATAATGTATTTTACATCTTTTAAAGAACTTGTTTTTCTCTTGAGTTGACATCCCTTTTTTAATGAATTTCCCCGCGTGGTAATTAGCAAAGTCGGCAAACCACGGGGTACTTTGGTCCTTTGTGAAGGTATAACACTCTTAAAGTCCTCTAAAGAAAAGACTCGTTAATCTCTTTGGATCAAAAGTATATTCGAACGGGTTTCGAGGGACGAAAAGAAAGAAGGGGGTGATCTGTTGCATATTTGTCACTCGCCATTGGTATCGATAACCTTAAAAGCAAATCTGAAGAAGTAAACACCCAGCGAAGCAATCCTTGCTTGGCGTCTTTTCTTGTTGAAGAGATAATTCAATGCGGAGTGTTCCGTGAAACAATACTTCATGATCATGATTAGAATATGACGAACTTCCTCGCGAAAGCATAAACATCTGGCAAGCATCTCTTTCTCGGTTTGTTGTGTAAATTCGAGTTCTGCTATTCAGTCATCGACCTATGCTAGACTGGTGTAATGAATGTGGTCGGAAAAGCTAGGCTCAATCCTTTGCCCTAGTAACCGCACCGATTGCATAATCACTTCATCGCACATGATTTCAAAAGTATGTCCCCAAAATTAGGAGCAAATGAGAATATGGAAGCCTTCTGGCCAATTTCTTTTCAAATGTTAGAAATGCTAGAAATGCAATCTTGCCGAAAAAATAAAAGGAGTGTTTTTTCTATGAATTGTCATGGGTCGAGAGATTTTGGAAAGTCTTGATAAATCTTCGATAGAATCCAGCATGTCCAGAAACCATTGAATTCCTTTAACGGTTTTGACGGATGCGGAAGCTTAGAAATACATATCAACTTTAGCGCTTGATATTGTCGACTTCATACCTTTTCTAGGAGATCATATGTCCTAAAACAATACTTCTTTAACCAAGAAAAGTCTCTTTTCCCAATTTAGTGCTAATTTTGGTTGTCTTCACACCTTTTTAAGCATTTTATCTAAATTGGCAAGGCACGAGACAAAGAATCACCAAAACTGAAAATCGTCCATAAAAACTTCCATTGTTTTCTCTATCATATCGTGAAAAATGGCATCTATACAAACGTGGGAAAGTTTCTCGGGAGCATTGCACAAACCGAATGGCATACGACGATACGTGAAAGTTCTGTATGGGCACGTGAAAGTAATTTTTTCTTGATCTTTAAGATCAATTGGATTTTTTAAAATACCTGAAAAACATCTAAAAAAACAATAAAACTCGTTCTGCAAATCGCTCTAAACATTTGGTCCATGAATTTGTAAACGGAAAATGGTCTTTACTAAGTTGCCCTTCATTTAACTTATCATAATCGATGCAAACGCTCATCCCAAGAACTAATCTTGTAGCACCAGCTCATTTCCTCCGTTTGTGACAACATGTATATGCACCACCCCCTTTTTTAGGAACACAATGGACCCTGGACTAACCCATGGACTATCCGAGATTGATAAATCAATCCTGCGTCAAGAAGTATTTTCTACTTCTTTCTTGATGACGCCAATGGATTTTAGGGATTAAACCCTTCCTTTGATGTTGGACTGAAGGTTGGTAATTCATCTTCTAGAAAGGATATTTGTGTAGAGCAAAACTCTGATCTATGCCTCGATATATAAGTGTTCTTAACAATTGCTTGTTTTCGGTTTTTCAAAACATTAATGAGTGAGGTCTTTTCATGAAGGCTCAAATCTTTTGAAATTATTACTGGAAGCTTGTTATAATCCTCTAGAGAACGCTATAACCCGAGATCGGTAGGTAACTCCTTTAATTCGATTTTCCGGGAAATCAACTTTTGGTTCATAAGAGGTAGCATATTCGACTGAAGACTTCTTTGGTTCAACAACTTAAGATCTTTTTGAATTCCGGGTGAGTAATCTCCTTGGTCCTGGTGAAGGTAATGGATCATTGTTGAGAAATGCCTCAAGAATGAGAATGTCACCCTCGGGATCATAGTACTTAGCATTGAAAACTGGTGTAACTGTTCATCATCGATTCTATGAAACATCGCTTCTCAAGAGATAGAAAATCAACTTTCTCAAACGGAGTAAGTGTCGGAGATGAAGTTGAATACCATCGGATTGAAATAACGGGAACGGATGTTGGTAAGCAACGGAATCGGAAAATCCAAGTACTTCTTGTGAGTATATCTTCACAAGTGAACATCGATTAGATCAAACCTTTTTCAACGATTCAGATTGTTGTAGAAATGGAAGGTGCATCACCACATTTAAGGTAACGATTGATCATCATTCCTAATGGTATTCTCTCTTCAGAAACATCGATTAAAGCATGAGCCGTCCTAAAGCAAGGGTCGCCCGAGTATCAACGGTACTCCGAGGATACCGCTATAAAAATCTATGACAACAAAGTCGGACGGGAAAGTAAAACTTGTCCCATACTTGACAAAAAACATTTTCAGGGCTACATCACCGGTTGGTATTGGAAATTGTACTGGTTCGGTTAATTCAATACCATTTTTGTTTCGTTAAGGCCTGAGAGTTGAAGCTTTTCCAGATGGATAAAGCTTAAGATTGATACTACAACTAAAATCGGCAATGGGCTAAGTAACTATCAAACTCCAGAAAAATCCACATGGAAAGAAAAATCGACATTACGGGTCACCTAAGCTTTTTCTGAAGCTTTTAAGGACAACCGGCACTACAATTTTCATTACAATCCGGCGTTTTGTTAACTCAATCAACTTGTCTGTTGTTATTAAGTAATCTTTTAAAACATCGGAGCAAACTTTGGCATAGTGCATAGAGACATCCCGCGAAACTTAGTCTCAAAGTGAAGATTACGGAAGATTTCCATAAACATTGAAGCAAGGATATCATCCTTTTCACGAATCTTTTCTTTGTTGAGTCTCGATAGGTAAGGTAAATTAGGTTTGGTTTTGTTGGCATTGAAAGAAGGTTCTTCGATTGGTTCTTCGTCTTTAGTTTGTTCTTGGACTAATGGAGGAGGTTGAAATCTCGGTGCTATGGTAGCTCAGTATCCTTTTGTCACCTCACTTTCCTTTTCCCAGCACCGTGGTGGATTCGGTAAGGTCCATCGTATGAAACACAACTACGAGTTGTAATTGCCTTGGCTTCGTCCTATGGTTTGAATGGTATTTCTTGGATACAGAACTTTTAAACTTGAAGGTTGGGTTGCTATGATAACTTTACGTGAAACCGAGCATCATTTTTTTCTGAAAATCATCTTTGCTTCTTTTTTGATACTCATTGTAAACTCCTTTTAAAATCATTTAGAAAATTATCCAACTTCATTTGCAAAATTATTCATGTTTGCTCATTAGCTTTAGAATAATTTTTTTAAATTCCGTTTTATACACACTATTTATTGGAGGTTGGTACGGTAAAACTTGATTTATTTGTGTTTGGCTGGTTGGTGTTTTGATATGTTGGTGCTTTGGAAAACGTGGTTTTGGTTGTTTGAGGACGGTTTGGTTAAGTTTCCTACCACTTTTTGTTGAATTAGAATTTCGTCCCGATGATAACGGTTTTGGATTGTTTTGGCCAATCGTGGATTGAAACCCAGTGGTCCTCATTGACTTGCCAAATTGAAGGTTGGTTCTTTGGAGAAACATTACCACGCTCGGTTTGTTGAAATTGTATAGATATTGTCTTGAAAAACAGGAAAATCGTTTTCCACCATCGAGTTAACGACAAAGTTAAAAATGGTGATTCGAAATTCCACAAAGTTAACAACATACGTTCCTCAACACTGCTTTGACCGGGTGCAGAGGTAGTAACAACTGCTTATTGATTGCTTTCGAAAGAATTATTGGAAGGTGAAGAATTAGAAAGCGGAGCATCCATACTCACTTCTTTAAATCATTAGCACTGACCTTCTTGAATAACGAACTTTTTACTTGCTTTCAATAATCGCTAAACCTTCTTGAGGCATCTTGTCTAAGAAATTTCCACCAGCGGCAGAATCTAAGGCATCTTGATCATTGGAATTCAAGAAATTGTAAAAAGTATCGAGTTGGTGGAGTTCCGAGAAGCCATAATGAGGACATTAACGAAGGAGTCCTTTAAAACGATCCTATGCTTCATTGAAGGCTTCGTTTGATTTTTGGTAAAAAGTGATGATCTCATTCCGATAGTAAGTGGTTTTTGAAGGTGGGAAGTATTGATTTATGAATTTTGAAACAAGGTCGTCCCATGGTGGAGAATTTGATCTTTGGTGGTTCCTTTATCTAACCACTCTCGGCTTCACCGTTCTTAAGAAAAAGGAAAAGCAAAAGCTTTACGAAAGTGTTCGGAACTTCTGGATGTCTAAACTTTAAGTGACCTTGTTAAAAAATCGAATAGTGATTGTGAGGGATCATGTCTACCCGTAAAGCTAATTATTTTGCACAAGATGTATAAAGGAATGTATAAGCTCGAAATGTTGCATTGATTCGGGGTGTAATAACTATATGCAATTTCTTCATAACCCTCGATGGTTTGCTGTAACTTTTGGGCCATCGTCTACGAATTGTCGGCCATTGGAACAACGTTTTGTTCAACAATTGGATCTTCTAAATCAAAATTTTCAACAACCGGAAGAGTTTGTTGTTGTCGACGTCTTCGAGATTGCGAACGAGTGCGCATAAAAAGAAAAACTGAAAATTAAAAAGCAAAACTTTACACTAAATTATTTTTTTTATATTTTATGAATTTTAACGGTTACACGAAAGAGACTTAAACCAAATAATCAACTACTTCAACTGGTAGCTATTCTTGAAAAATGTTCTTTCAAGGTGAGCCGTACTTGGTAGAGACACAAAATGACAAGTGTTAAATCTTTGATTACGATTTGGGAACCAACAAGTTCACCAGAAATTGAAATGATAACACCTCCGTTGAGAATGTTATATTTTGGTAATTTTTACCAATTGGTGATTTTTATTTCTTTAATTAAAAGGAAGATTTTTTTATATTTTTGATTTTTTTTTACTTATACTAAAAAGAAAAGGAAAATATTTTTTACTTTTTATATTTTATAATTTTTTTTTTGAATTTTTGAATTATAAAACAAAATTGAAACTTTCTAAGTCGAAAGGATCTTCAAACCAAATCAACAAACACAAAACGTAGGAATCGTAAACACTATTCCCCGGCAACGGCGCCAAAAACTGATTCCCAATTTATTATACAGTAGAAACTCGATAAATTAATACTCGATTATTTAATAAACTCTCTAAGATAATATTTTTTGCCGGTCCCGACTCGGGGATAGGGTGCTAAATTAATAATTCGCTAAAATTATAAGATAATACATTTTTGATAATTTCTTTAGACCCCATATAAAATATAAATTAATAATTCCTTATATATAGCATATACATAGAATAGATAAATGCAGGTTTCTGAAAAATGACTCAATTGTGTCTTTTTTTGTTTTTGTTGAAATCAATTTCCCTTGAATCCTCGTCTCTAATTTTCCTTATCTGGAAAGAACTTCTGGTGTTGTTTTCTTCATACTCAACAAGAAATTGGGTTCAATTGTGATTGCCGCTTTAATTAACTCGTTTCGCGAAGGGGTTCCAATGTGAACTTTCACAACTCTTCATCGATATCATCTTTATTAATTCCAATAACCTCATTCAATAGTTCTTCATACATCAACAACTGAGGTCAACTACATTTTCTTCTGGGTGAGTCATGAAATTTCCAACCATTTGTATACTATAAATTAATAAAATATTAATTAATATATAAATTAATAATTATTAATTTATCGATTAATTAATAACTCTTTTAATTAATAAATTTTGGTGGTCCCAAGTGTATTATTTTATAGAGTTTCTACTGTACTATAGAATATATCATAAAAATATAATACTTTTAAAAGAGTAATTAAGAAAATTACCAAGTTACCCTTGATAAAATTCTCTCTCAAAAAATATATATAATATAATATATAATACGTATGTTTAACCGGGCAAGTATGATCACCCGGCGTCGTATTTCCCTTTCCCCCCCAATAATAG
This sequence comes from Tanacetum coccineum, assembly GCA_026074375.1. Classification (NCBI taxonomy): domain Eukaryota; kingdom Viridiplantae; phylum Streptophyta; class Magnoliopsida; order Asterales; family Asteraceae; genus Tanacetum; species Tanacetum coccineum. Next base: position 25,187 of record BQNB010057253.1, on the reverse strand, counting down.
TGAAGATGAAACCACGTTTTAAGTCGGATCCTGAATTGATGAAGCAAAGAAATTTGGTTTGAAAGAATGAAATTAAAATTAATTTGAACAATTAAACAAATAACGTAATGCAACTATAAAACAAATTGACTAAGATTTTAATTTACCCCTAAAAAATGTAAACTAAATAATTTACAAATTTAAGAAAAAAGTGACGAAAAATTATTAAAAATAAAAGCCCTAATTTTAATCTTTTTATTAAAGTTTAATTAAACTAATTAAAACTTAAACCTAATTACTAATTAAAACTTAACGAACTAATTAAAAACTAACTTAAGGACTAATTGTGCAAAAACCTAAAAAACTAATGGGGAAACTAACAAACTAACGGAGGGACCAACTTAGTAAACTACTAAATTCAAAAGTTACACTATCTACCCTGAGAATCTACCCCGATAACAAGCTAAGGCCTGAATTAAGGTTAAATTTGAAAAGTGCTTATTATGAAAAACTCAAAGAAGCAAAGTTGTAAAGGAATCTAGTGTAACAAATAAATAAAAGCTACTATGGGAACTAGAAAAATCCTCAAATAAGCTCAATAAGAGCTTATTTCTAAACTGATTACAGAAAGTGAGGTTTTGAGCTTATTTTCACTTAAACAGCCATAAAATACTCAAATTAAGCTTAATTCTAAAAAGGAAAAGTGATCTAGAAAGCTTATGATGTGCTTAATCTAAAAATGAAAAGAAATTAAAGCTTAAACTACTTTTATGCTACTGAAATTGATTATGAACTAAGCAAACTCAGGAAATAAGCAAAGGAGCACAAATTCCAAATGAGCTTAAAGACTTAAAAAGCTAAACTGGACTCTAAAATTTTAAGGACTTATAAAACTACTTATAATATATCTAATTAAGCTAGAAAATCCAGACCCATAGGCTAAATTAACAAATTTAAATCCTAAAGTTTCTAAGTACTGTTTTTGGCTTTTTTAACTTTTTGACAGCAAAAATAAGCTAAGAAAATAAGCTAGAAAATGAAATTAAGACTTAAAATCTATTAAGCTATATTAAAACTCAAGTCCTACTAAATTTGATAAACTAGATCCTAAAATTACTGTTCTAAATTAAGCTGAGAACACAGCAGTACTAACTGAGGTTAGTACTGCTAGTGTAAAAGTTCAGCAGTACTTTCAAGTGAAAGTACTGCTGATGCAATTTGACTATTGAAAACAAATTAAGCAATGAAATAAGCTAAATAATGAAAGCTAAAACTAGATCCTTAATAAGCTAAAACTAAACTTAATCCTACTTGAAAATAGAAGCTAACAGTACTTTACTTAGGTTAGTACTGGTAGTGAAAAGGGTCACGCAGTAATAACTGAGGTTATACTGCTAGAACAAATCAAGAGTGCACATAAACAAAACAACCCCTATTGTCATTATGACAAGGTTTGAAAAAACTTTTAAAGAGAAAATCTAATGAACAAGTACTAACTACCAGATAAAAACTAGATAAATCAAACATAGCAATCATGATTAAACAACTAAATAAAGTAAAAATTCTTAAGATCTACTAATTAAACTAAAGTTTGTTGGATTTTAATAGTATTTATGACAGAATTAATAAATAATGATCTATAACTATTTAAGCAAAAACAGAATAAGGACAACAACATAATTAAGCCTATAAAAAGAGATATTTGAAACACAAATAAACAAAAGAGAATAAGCAATAAGCATATTAAACATATAAGCTATAACTAAGCAAATTAAAAACTGAATTTAGAAGAAGAGTGAAAAGAAGAAACTTACTTGATCCTTTAGCTAAACAAAAGGAACCAATAAAGGCAGCTACAAGCTCCTTAGCTTATTAATAAGCTAAGGTATAATCCCTAATAGGAATCTCTTCCAAGTATAAGATCCCTTCCAAAAAGGCTCTAATCCAATTAGAACCATAATTAGATTTAACTAAATTAAGGTTTAGATAAGAATTAATACTGACTCAAACCAGCACAATTTCGAGCCTATATAGACTGAAAGAGCTTAATATGAGCTTATTAGCTTATTGAGACAATTTGGCTTATTAAGAGAGCTTATGACTTTAAATGAAAACTTAGAAAATGAGATTTAAAACACTAAAAACTGTATTTCATTAATTAAAGAAACTGATTACATTACTTGAAAAAGGAAAATTACATTTAAGGAAAACACGAATTTAAGCTACACTAAAAATTACTAAAAACTAGATTAAAAAGAAGACTAAAAATCGGATCCCTTGTGTGTGTGAGAATGAGTTTTTTTTGGTTTTTGAAAATTTATGAAAAAGGAAAAGTGCTAAGCTGCAGATCAAAAACAGATAGGCAAATAAGCTACTTAAGCTAAAATAAGCCCTATTCTACCTAGATTAGCCTATAAACTAGTTGTGCACTAAAAATCAAAACATAAAAATTACTTTTACCTATTGAAAATTAAACTTGAAATTGGCTGTTTTTGCTATTATAGAACTGCTGATGCAGTTTGCACAATTTTGACACAATCCAATTAGACAAAGTGCAGGACTAAGAAAACCATTCTAACACTTTTAAAAACATAAACTAAGAACAAAGGAGGCTTAGACAATCACTAGAATCTACTCAAGCTTATAATCCAAGTAACATGATTAAAACTTATGTTAAATCTTCTAATGAAAACTTGTTTGAAACTAATCTAGCTTAAAAAAACTTGTTCTAACAACTTATTTAAGAGATTAGTACTGATTTCAAAAGACTAAATGGCCAATAACAGTACTAACTTGTGGTTAGTACTGTTATGCCAAACACTCCTTTAAAATCATTAAGTTCCATTTAAGCTTATGAAATAGAGATCTGGTGAGCAAAGTTTGAATACCAGATATCAAAAGGCTTTTAACAACTTAAATGAACTTATTACAATAATCAAATAAGCCAGAATCTATAAGTTACCAACTATGCTACTTATTTTTGGATTTTTATAGATTTTTAAGACAAATTATGAACAACTAAGATCTAAGCTATAGAAATCAAAAACAGATGATCAATCATAACTAATAAGATATAAAAATCAATTATAAGCACAAATAAGCAAGTAGATAAGCTTAATAAGCAGATTCAAACTAGAAAGTTAAATACAGTGAAGATAAAAGAAGACTTACCAAGTCCTTCGCTAAACAAAGGCTAAATAAGCTCAAAGAGCTATCTACAAGCTCTAGCATATCACAAGGATAAGCTAGTAAAGTGCTATAAGCTCTTCCATTGTAAGCTAGTCATCTAAATAGCTTATTTCCATTTAGCAAAAGTGTTAGGCTAGTTTTAAAGGTTTTAGTAAATTAGATTGCTTATTTGAGCTCAATCTGAGCTTATAGACTCAGAGAGCTTATGATGAGCTTATGTAACAGTAACCAAAAACATTTGAGTTATATAAAAGCTTTAAAGTAAAAACAGATTGTGAAAACTAAAATTTTAATTCTATTAATACTCAAAACAGATTACAAGACTTGAAAATTGAAATTACAAGAGCTTAAAAAGGAAAATACATTTAAAACCAAAAATTACATAAGCTACTTAAACCTAAAAAAATGCAGGGAAAGGGAGATGATGTGTGTGAGGAGTGAGCTTGTATTTATAGCCTTCAGAGGATGCTTCTAGGTCCTGAGTTTGTTATACGCTCCCATGATCTCGTCCCTTCATTCAAGCCAATCATTGGATCCTAACTTTGAGCCGTTGGATTAAATGAGTGAGCACACGGATTGCCAACGTGGCATTCCGTGTGTCAGGCTCATTGTACTTCTTTTGCACTAACTTTAGTGTAAAAATCCATTTCCCCGTGTGTTTCTTTCCATGCCCGCGTGTCAGACCTTTTGGGGATTGACCAATAGGAGCTCTTGTATGACGTTTCTTTGTGCCACATCACTGCTTGGTACTCGAATTACTAAGCCACGTCCTCAATTTACATTTACCCTTTGATTTGACGTGAGGTAATCTTTGGGACGATGGGTGAATAGTAAAAGCTTCTTGGCGCCTTTTTAACCGTTTGGGAGGGGGTTTGACTCGGGGAAATGGGCTTTGACTTTGGGTTTATAAATAAGATATTGGGCCAATGGGTGTGTTTTGGGCTCGGGTAAAGGGTAACGGGTTTTGGATTTGGGTTATTATAAGAATAACGAGCGTTATCCTTTATGGTATAAAGAGATAACGACCGTTAGGGATTTAGGGACTTTTGTGAAAATTAGGCTTAACAATGAGGGTTGTTTTGGTAAGTTTTAGGTTTTTGTCTTTTGTGAGTTGACCAATGTTGACCAAGGGTTGACTAGAGTTGACTTTTGACCCTTCTTGCTATCAAATCCCTGACTTTTGTACACTCTTTTCCGTCTCGTGTCCATGTTTGTCCGACTTTGACCGTCTTCTTGTGATTTTTGCTATATCCATACCTATACAATCACAAAGACAAAACAAGCAATATACAAGCATTTTAAGCACAATTTTGTCTTTTATGGGTCATTTTTGATATAAAACGGATATGTGATTTCTCACATATCAAGGTTCCAGAGCTCAATTTCTAACTTCTTGATTTCACGCCTTGGACAATATTTGACTGTCATTATCTTCTTTAGTTCCTTCTAGTCCATAGCATAAGCAACATCTTGAGTGACAGTCTTCATATGGAAGTTCCACCATGTCAGAGCATTTCCAAGGAAAGTGCATGTAGCAAACTTAACTTGATTCTCCACAGCACAGTTACTGATATGGAACACTGATTCCATCTTTTCAAACCATTGTGATAGCATAACCACTCCTTCAGTACCCTTAAAAGTAAGGGGCTTGCAATTCAGAAAATCCTTATACGTACACTCACGGGGAGTGCGTACGGTTCCTCTAATTCTAGTGTTAGAATTGTGGCTTCCGTCGCCATGACCATTAGTGCTATTTCGAAGAGTTTCATGGTTAGCATGTGCCGCATACACTCTTGCTTCGATTAGTTGCTCAACAGCAGCAGCTGTCATAGGGGCAGCAACAATAGCCCTTACAGCAGCAGCATCAGCCCTTGCAGTAGTGGCAGAGGTTCTTCTTGGTGATATATTGTTCTAAATCACAACAATATAAAACACGTGAGTTTTCATAAACATCACAACATGACATGGGTACAACATATATATAATAAGATGGGCTGTGTGAACCTCCGCGAAGCGCTTGTTTTTTATCACCGAGTCGCAAGCTCGACTCGATCCCTGAATTTAGTTGTCCTTAGGGAAAGTCTGGAGGTCCGGGATAACCAATGGTGGTGTATCCCCTCCATAGTAATGCTTCAAACGGTGGCAGTTGACTTTGAAATTAGAACCATCGGCATGAGACAACTTGGCAGTGCCATAAGGATAAACTTCAGTGATTGTGAAAGGTCCGGACCATCGGGACTTGAGCTTTCCGGAGAAAATCTTTAATCGGGAGTTGAAAAGCAAGACTTGATCACCAACATTGAAGATTCGGTTCTTTATCTTGGAATCGTGTAGTTTCTTTGTCTTCTCCTTGTAGATTAGCGAATTCTCGTAAGCTTGATCACGAAGCTCGCTTAGTTCATTGAGTTGAAGCTTTCGATGATCGCCCGCGGTCTTTAAATCGAAGTTGGCATGCTTAAGAGCCCAATACGCTTTGTGTTCTAGTTCAACTGGTAAGTGACACGCTTTTCCATAGACTAACTTGTACGGAGTGCATCCAATAGGAGTCTTGTAAGCGGTTCTAAAAGCCCATAATGCATCATCTAGTTTGTCGGACCATGAGGCACGGTTTTCTCCTACCGTCCTCTCCAAAATTCTTTTGAGACCTCGATTCGTGACTTCAACTTGACCACTCGTTTGAGGGTGGTAAGGAGTCGAAAGAGAGATGGGAGACACCATATTTTAGAAATAACTATCAAATTTGTCGTTACAAAAATGGGTCCCACGATCGCTTATGATTGCTCTCGGAGCACCGAATTGGGAGAAAAGGGATTTTAAGAACTTAACAACTACCCTAGCATCGTTGGTGGGGAGCGCTTTCGCTTCAACCCACTTGGAAAGATAATCGACGGCTACTAGAATATATTTGTTACCCCTAGACGACGGAAAAGGTCCCATAAAATCAATTCCCCATAAATCGAAAATCTCACAAACTTGGATTGCATTTTGAGGCATCTCATCACGTTGAGAGATTTTGCCTTGTCTTTGACAAGCATCACAAGTTTTGACAAATTCGTAGGCATCCTTATAAATGGTAGGCCAAAAGAAACCGGCATCAAAAACCTTCTTGGCGGTAAAGTTGGCTCCATAGTGTCCCCCGGTGGGTCCACTGTGACAAGCTTCGAGAATTTCGAGAGCTTCTTTGCCATCTACACACCTTCGGATTATTTGATCCGCACAAGTCTTGAAAAGAAAAGGGTCATCCCAAAAATAATGTTTTACATCTTTAAAGAACTTGTTTTTCTCTTGAGTCGACATTCCTTTTTAATGAATTTCCCCGCGTGGTAGTTAGCAAAGTCGGCGAACCACGGGGTACTTTGGTCTTTGAAATTAAACACACACTTTAAAGTTTATAAAGGAACAGTCTCAGGGAATTTCTTTTGGTATCAAAAATATTTTTGTAAGGGTTTTCTAGACCGATGGAGAGGTGATCAGCTGCATAGTTTTCAGCTCCCTTAGTATCGATAACTTTAAAATCAAATTCCTGAAGAAGTAAGACCCATCGAAGCAATCTTGCTTTTGGGCATCTTTCTTGTTGAAAGTTATTTCAAAAGTGGAGTGCGTCCGTGTAAACAACTTTTTGTTCATGATTAGATATGATCGAAACTTCTCGAAAGCATAAACTACTGCAAGCATCTCTTTTTTCAGTTGTTGTGTAATTCGTTTCTGCTTCAGTCATCGTCTTGCTAGCGTAATGAATTGGTCGGAAATGCTTGCATCCTTTGTCCTAGAACCGCACCTATTGCATAATCACTTGCATCGCACATGATTTCAAAAGGTTGGTCCCAATTTGGAGCATGAGTATTGGCAGCATTTCGGTCAAATTCTTTTATACAATAGTTTGAAAGGTCTAGAATGCAATCTTCCGAAAAATGAAAGGATGTGTTTATTCTCTAAGATAAGGTCATGAGGTCGAGAGATTTTGGAAAAAGTCTTTGATAAATCTTCGATAGAATTCCAGCATGCGACCGAGAAAAATTCGAAGTCCTTTGACGGGTTAGTTGGATGAGGAAGCTTAGAAATACATCAACTTTAGCTTATCAACTTCAATTCCTTTCTAGAGATCTTATGTCCCTAAAACATGTCTATCTTTAACCATGAAAATGGCTCTTTCCAATTAGTGCTAATTTGGTGTCTTCACACCTTTTATGAATTCATCTATAATTAGCAAGGACACGGGAAAAAGAATCTCAAAAACTGAAAAATCGTTCCATAAAAAACCTCCATTGTTTTTCTCTATCATGTCGTGGTAAAATCGCCCATCATAAACGTTGAAAAAGTTCCGGGGAGCATTGCACAAACCCGTGAATGACATACGACGGTCGCGAAAGTTCCGCGTATATCTTCTAGGGCACGTAAAAGTTAGTTTCTCTTGATCTTTAGGATCATTTGGATTTGTAAAATACCTTGAAAAAACATCTAAGAAACAAAATTAAAAATCGTTGCGGCTACATCGCTTAACATTGGTCATGTATAATTGGTAACGGAAAATGTCTTTACAAGTTGCTTTCGGATTCAACTTTCGATAGTCGTGCAAAAACTCTCCATCCCGTGACTAATCTTGTAGGCACCAGCTCATTTTCTTCGTTTGTGACAACGGTCATACCACCTTTTTTAGGAACACAATGGACCGGACTAACCCATGGACTATCCGAAATTGGATAAATCAATCCTGCGTCAAGAAGTTTTTCTACTTCTTTCTTGATGACGTCGTGGATTTTAGGAGTTACCCTCCTTTTGATGTCTGGACTGAAGGTTCATAATTATTCTTCTAAAAAGGATTTGTGAGAGCAAAATTCTGGATCTATGCCTCGGATATCAGAAAGTTTCCAAGCAATTGCTTGTTTTCGGTTTTTGAGAACGTTAATGAGTGAGGTCTTTTCTTCTTGGCTTAAATCTTTTGAAATTATGAACTGGGATAGTTTGTTATTTTCCGCTAGAACGCCCATACTCGAGATTGCGGAGGTAACTCTTTAGTTCGACTTCTGGAATTTCATCTTTTGGTTCATAAGAAGTAGCATATTCGACTGAAGACTTCTTTGGTTCAACAACTTTAAGATCTTTTTGAATTCCGGGTGAGTAATCTCCTTGGTTTGATGAAGGTAATGGATCATTGTTGAGAAGTGCCTCGATATATGAGGAATTGTCACCCTCGGATCACTAATACGTAGCATTAAACAACTGGTAAAAACTGGTTATCATCGATTGCTATAAAAGCATCGGCTTCTTCAAAGAGTAGAAAATCGCTTTCATCAAAAGGAGTAAGTGTTGGAGATGAAGTAGAAACAATCGGATCGAAGTATGGAGAAGGATTGTTGTAAGCAACGGAATCAGAAAATCCAAGTACTTCTTGTGAGTACTCTTCACATGTGACATCAACGAGATCAACCTTCTTCAATGATTCAAGATTGTTGTATGAAAGGGAAGGTGCATCACCACATTTAAGGGTTAACGATTTGGTAATCATTACTAAGGTAATCTCTCCTGCATAAACATCCGAATAAAGATGAGCATTTGTCTAAGAAAAGGGCTTCGCACCGGAGTATCAACGGTACGTCGGAGGATCGGCTATTAAATCAAGAACAAACCAAAGTCAGGCGGGAAAGTAAAACTTCCCTACTTTGACAAAAACATTTTCAGCTATACCGGTTGGTTTGGAAATTGTACGGTCGGCTAAATCTAATACCATTTTTGTTTCAGTCAGGCCTGAGAGTTGAAGCTTTTTCCAAATGGATAAAGGCATAAGATTGATACTAGTACCTAAATCGGCAAGGGCTAAGTAACTATCGAACTCCGAAAAATCACAAGGGAAACGACCGGGGTCACCTAGCTTTTTTGGGAGCTTTTTTAGGACATATCCCACTTAATTTTCATTCAACGGTGTTTTGGTTAACTCGATTAACCTCTGTCTTGTTGTTTTAAACATCTTTTTTTGACATTGGAGCAAACTTTGGCATATGAAATGCGAGCATCCGCGAAACTTAGCTCAAGTGATAGACTTACGGGAAAATTCCATAAAACTTTGAAGCTTGGCTATCATCCTTTTTTACAAAATCTTTTTGTTTATGAAGTCTCGAAATGGGTAAGGTACACCACCCCCCATATTTCCCGGTAAATTAGGTTTGGTTGTGTTGGCACGAAAGGGTTCTTCGGACTGGTTCTTTGTCTTTGGGTATGTTCATGGACTAATGGAGGAGGTTGGCATGTCTTCGGTACTCGGTTAAGCTCGTTCCTTTGTCACTCACTTTCTTTTTCCACCACCGGCGGTGGGAATCGGAGTCCATCGTTGAAACCATACGAGTTGTAATTTACTTGGCTTCTTTCTTGGGTTTGGAAATGGTAATTGCTTGGTAAAGGAACTTGAACTTGAAGGTTGGTTGTGTGATGCATTTGCATAAACTGAGCATCATTTTATGAAAAATCATCTTGTTTCTTTTGAGATCACTGTAAAACTCTTTGAAAATCATTTTGGTTTTCTTTGAAAATTATCCACTTCATTTGCAAGTTATTCATGTTTGCAATTCATTTGCTTTGAGCATAACCTTTCAAAATCACGTTTTAGGACACTCCTTGGTAGTTTGTGAATGAAACGAAAGGGAGTAAAGTTTGATTAACCAAGGTTGATTTTGGTGGTTTGATTGGTGGTGCTTGTAAACGGCTCCTTGATTGTTAAATGGACGGTTTTGATTAAATTTTCCTCCAGGTTTGTTGAATAGAGTTGAGTTCCTTGATAACGGTTTTTGGTTTACCTTGGTTGCTTTTGAAACATTTGGTTGATTGGTGAAACCGGTGGTATCATTATGATTTGCCAAATTTGGGTAAGGTTGGTTTTTTTTTGGAGAAAATTACCAATGGCTTGCGGGTTTGTTGAATTGTTTGATATTGTCATGAAAAACGGGGGAATAAATAGTTTACACTTCGAGTTAATGGACAAAGTTATCTTGAAAAGCTTTAATATTGCATCTTTCTTGAGGTTCTTTAACTATAACACTTCGTCACTTCGAGAAAGACGTTCAGTATCAGAGTGATGAAAACTTCTTTGAAGTTCTTTGACTTTAATACTTCGTTACTTCAAGAAAGACGTACGGTATCAGTAGCGGAAGACTTGAAATATGTACTTTTGCTTTCATGATGTCTTTATGTTTGTCGGTCAGGTATGAGCATATGGCTATGAATCTTGTGAGTCAGCCGGAATCAGGTACCTTCACCTCCATCTTTAAGTATCCTGCATTAAAATAGTTAGCAATAAAGCGGGGGGACGAATATGGCTTTGTCATTCGCCCGTGTTTGGTTAGAGTAACCTTCGAATCTATAAGGATCGACCTGTGATCAGGTAGATTCAATTTAAGAAGAATCTCATTGACAAGATTTCCAGCTAAAGTATAGAATCTTTCTAACACATATGTATTAGATTCATCAAACTCAGCATGTTCTCATTACCGGAACGTCTCAAAGCAGACAGCATAATAATAGTGAACCAGTGAGTTACTGTCTCACCGATTGAATAAGAAAATTGATTTAAAAATCAATCGACGTGTTACTTTTTAAAGTGGTTTTGTGACACATCGAGAGTTTTAAGCAATTCAAAAATTCATTAATCATCGATTCATAACCCGGAACAAGTTTGATTCATAAGAATCGCACCATTGTTGCTTTCCAGTTGTCACAAGTTTGATTCATAAGAATCGCACAAGTCACCTACCATGAACTTGTTTGATGTTGGGTCAAGCAGGATTTCCATCTTTACTATGAATACTTAAGTATCACTCAGAAGTTTTGGCAAAATCACAAGGATAATGCGTAGGACTCAAATGATATTACTGGTTTTCACAATGTGTGAGAAACTAGTTTATAATGAATAAGTGTCCTAATGAGAGTTATGGATGATCTATTTTGGCTCTAGACTCAGTAGTGCACTTTGTTTTTAGTGATCGAAGACTGGAGCAGACTGCCACCTTTTGAATATCAACTAACTCAGAGTGCGAAAGTCGATAGAAATGTGTGTAATCTCCATGAGAAATGAAACAAGTATCTTTTGAGAGACCTTGAGTGGCTAGGGAGGGTTTTGCATTGAATCACTAGGTCTATGATGTTAGTCTTCAATGTCAGGAATTATCTTTGTGATTCTTGACAGCAGATGTATTGACCCGGTTTCTGCCTAAGTGTAAGGAGGGATTCTTTCTTTTCACCCTTTATCTTAACTTTTTTTTTAATTCTTTAACCCCTTCAGCGCAACTGAGACTTTATAACTAGTACCTTATTGGGTTTGTTCCAGTACTAGCTCCATCTCAGTCGGCACTTTTCTCGATTCTCACTTTTTCTCCTTTTGTATCATACCTAAGGACTTCTACACTAGCTAGTGGATATCCCTAGGTAGATCCCTCCGGTTCTGGCTGGATCATAGGATTTGATTACCTGTACCTAACCACCTTATAACTCCATAAATTTAAGTACATGGTCGGTCTTTCGGGTATTCCATCACAATCGAAGCCAAAATCATTGAAAAGTTCAATCAAAGTGTTTGATATAAATATCAAAAGATTTACACTTTGAGAGTTTATCATCATCACTAAAAGCTCCCTCTTAACATCTGCATCGTAATCGTAGTACATGCTAAGTGTGGAGTGCATTGAGTCCATTTTATCTGATCACATTTTGATTCGTAGTTTTATATACCTAAAATATATATATATAATATAACCTTAAGAGAGAAATTAAGAAAATTACCAAGTTTCCCTTGATAAAATTCACTCTCAAAAATATATATAATATAATATATAATACGTATGTTAAACCGGGTAAGTATGATCACCCGGGTCGTTATCCCCAATGACTAGTGAAATTGAAACCACGTTTAGGTTCGGATCCTGATTTGAATGGAGCAAAGATATTCGATTTGAAAATTTTGAACAATTAAACAAATACGGAAAAGCAATTTATTAAGCAAAATGGACTAAAACTTAACCCTAAAATTGTAAACTAAAATTTCACTAAATAAAGAAAAATCGCAGAAAATTATTAAAAATAAAAGCCCTAATTTTTATCTTTTTATAAAAGTTTAATTAAACTAATTAAAAATTAAACCTAATTACTAATTAAAACTTAACTAATGGACTAATGGTGCAAAGATCTAAGAGACTAACGGGGAAACTTAACAACTAACGGAGGGCCAACTTAGTAAACAACTAAATTTGAAAGTTACACTATCTACCCTGAGAATCTATCCCGATCACAAATTAAGTCCAATAAGCATTCGAAATTTTAAAGAGCTTAAAATGAAAAACTCAAAGAAGCAAAGTTGTAAAGGAAGCTAGTGGGAACAAAATTAATAAAAGCTACTTTGGCTGAAACTCACAAATAAGCTCAATAAAAGCTTATTTCTAAACTGACCTCAGAAAGAAGGGTTTTGAGCTTATCTTTACTTAGCTAGCTATAAACTGCTCAATTTAAGCTTAATTCTAAAAAGGGAAAGTGATCTAGAAAGCTTATGATGTGCTTAATCTAAAAATGCAAAGAAAACTAAGCTAGAAGTGCTTTTAAACTACTGAAATTAAGCATGAAACAAGCAAACTCAGGAAATAAGCAAAGTAACACAAACTCCAAATAGACTAGAAAACTTAATAAGCTAAACTAGACTCTAAAACTTTAAGAACTTATTAAACTACTTATAATCTATCTAATTAAGCTATAAAATCTAGACCCATAAGCTAAATTAACAAATTTAAATCCTAAGTACTGTTATTGGCTTTTTAAGGATTTTTATGACTTTTGACAGCAAAATAAGCTAAGATGATAAGCTAAAAATCAAAATTAAAGACTTGAACTATATTAAGCTATATTAAAACTTAACTCCTACTGAATTTGGCAAACTAAACCTTAAAATTATCTATCCCAATTAAGCTAAGAACACAGCAGTACTAACTGAGGTTAGTACTGGTAGTGTAAATGTTCAGCAGTACTAAATTGTGAAGGCAGTACTAACTCTTTAGTTAGTACTGGTAGTGCAATTCAAGAGTGCACTAAACCAAACACCCCTTTTAGACTATGACAGATTTTGAGAAAAGCTTTTAAGTTGAAATTTAATGAACAAATACTAAATACCAGATAAAAACTAGCTTAAAACAAACTTAATGAACAAATCTTAACAACTAAATAAGCCTTAATCTAAGATCTAAACTATTTTACTATATTTTTGGTTTTTAGAGGTTTTTAAGACAATAATATGAAAATCTATGATTTAAACTTAAGAAAATTGAAACAGATAAACAACTATGAAGATTTAGCTAAATAAAACTCAAATAAGCACTAATAAGCAAAGAGAATAAACAAATAAGCAGATCTAAACATAGCAAGCAATGATATCATTATTTAAAGCTAGAATTTAAAGGAAAATGAAAGAGAAACTTACAAACTCCTCTAGCTAAACAAGAGGACCAATAAAGGCAGCTACAAGCTCCCTAGCTTATTAATAAGCTAGGGTATAAGTCCTTGGGATCTCTTCCAAGTTAAGATCCCCTTCCAAAAGCTTTAATCCAATAAGATCCATGTAAGATTAAACTGATTTAAGGTTTAGATAAGATTAATACTGATTTCAATAAGCTCTATTTCAGCTTATAGACTGAAAGAGCTTAATATGAGCTTATTTAGCTTATTGAGACAATTTGGTTTATTAAGAGAGCTTTTGAATAACAAGAAAAGAGAGCTTATGAACGATTTAAACTAAATTTCATTAATAAAAAGTACTGATTACATTACTTGAAAAAGAGATTACAAAACATTTTAAGGAAAATTACATTTAAGAAAAAATATGAAATTTAAGCTAGACTAAATTACTAAAAAAAAAACTAAACTTGTGTGTGAGAAGTGAGGCCTATTTATAGTGCCAAGCTGAAGCTTCTAGAATCTCTAGCCCTGCTTCTCAAATTCTTTCATCTTGGCCTGTTCCTTATATTCAAGACATGCAAAGCATCTTTGTAGGCTGTTTGATCAAGCTGTGGACACCTGAGGATTGCCAACGTGTCATTCCATTGATGTGACGTTTGTGCTTCTTTTGTGAGTGTTTTAGCACAAAAACCCACATAAATTTGTGCTTTCACCATTGTTGACGTGGCTCTTCTTGAGATAGGGCTTAAGTGTCCTGGATGGTGACCTTAATGACCTGCCTGTGCTTGAAAGTCTCTTGCAATTGACTTCTTTGCCCCCATCCCCCCCACCCCATTAATTTGGAAAACCCCTTTGATTTTGTTATTAATACATAAAAATAAGTTAAAGTTATAAAACAATTCGAAGTTACTGTAGCAAACAGTACCTGGTAAAAATTATTTTATATATTTTTTAATAATACATTTCATGACAATCGTAAGCACGTAAGGAACTTGAAAAACGGAATTATAACGAACAAGTTACGGATTTTACAAGTTATATATAATTAACTTTATAAAAACAATTTTATAAACTGTGATGAACAGTAAAGTTACTGTTCATCAGAGGTAAAAATTTCATAAATATAATATTTTGATAAAATTCCTTAATACGAACCCACGGACATAAAGAACTCGAAAAACGGAATTATAACGAACAAGTTACGTATTTTACAAGTTGTATATAATTAATTTTATAAAAACAAACTGTTATGAACAGTAAATATTACTGTTCATCAGGGGTTTAAATCTTATAAATATGATATTTTGATAAATTATCTTAATACTAATCCAAGGACATAAGGATCTCGAGAAACGGAACTATAATGAACGAGTTATGATTTAAACAAGTTACGTATAATTAATTTTATAAAAATAGTTTTTATAAACTGTAATGAACAGTAAAAGTTACTGTTCATCAGAGGTTTAAACTTTATAAATATGATGTTTTGATAAATTATTTTAATACGAAGACATGGACATAAGAAACGTATAAAACGGAGTCGAAACGATAAAGATATGAGGTTTTAAAAATCACGCGCACTATTTTTACTTTTATACATTATTTTATAAAACAACTAAACTAATAATGAAATATCATTATGTAATCAATAAAAACATTAAATCCTATATTTTTCCAAATAGTACATTAGTAAACGAAAATGATATTTTCCTTACGGATACAAGTACACACACTTTCATTTAACAAAGTACGAGTTAATTATTGTTTTAACTTTTAAAGAATTAATAAAAACTATTAGGTGGTGGTGTGACTATATAACATGTGATGTTTTATTTATATATAATACATTATACTCATACGGCCTATAATTAATTAGGTTGCATTCGAATTGCCGAGACGATTCACTTACTTGATTTAGATAATCAATCATTCACTTACGGTGAGTTCATAGCCCCGCTTTTATACAATTATATTGTTTTACAACTTTGGGGTGAGAAACATGCATCATTTTACATTTGGACGCAAGTACTCTTTTAAACATATTACGAGTTGGCCTAAGTAGCTAAACCCACTATTGCCCACTATCATGAACTGTCAATTGCTAGTTAGCGAGCGCGAATGTTATGAATAGATCTATTTGGGATTGACATCCCCGTTCGGGTGAGTAGCGCTCATCAGTTTCGAATGTACTGAAACAACGAACGTATACATGTCGGAACAATTTGGATGTTGCGGGTTGAACATCTACATGGGCACATTTAGTGCATTAAATTGCATACATATATGTCGAGCTTCGGTGTCATGAGCTTAGTGCACTTCGTAATTACTTTTAAGATATTGTATGTGTTACATGTCTTACATTGGAAATCTTGTGGTCCTATTTTATACATTTACTAAACCTGTGAATTCACCAACTTTATGTTGACGTTTTAAAGCATGTTTTTCTCAGGTCAATAAGGTACGAGAAACAAGGATACATTGGTGGTCATCATTTTGGAGTCATTACTATAAAGATTTGGATGCATTACATTTTGGGAATATTTGTTATGTCTTAAAATCTTTACTTTTCATGGATGAACTATTTAAGCTTCGGCTATTGTAACAAACAAGTCTATTTAATCCAATGTATCAATTTTAAACGACTCATATAGAGGTCGTTCTCATATCTCGTGCTATTGATCTATGAAGTAACACTCTCCAACCCATATTCCGCTGCGACCCATTTTGGGGGTGTTACAGATTGGCATCAAGAGCCTAGGTTATAGAGAACCAGGTCAAATGTTTTTACTTGGACTATAACCATTTTCAAACATTGCATCATACAAAAGTTTTTCACGGGACACATACACTATTGAGTTGCATTAGTTGGTTATGCTATATGTTTTCATGATATGTATACATGTTTATATTATACTACATATATACTATGATGGTCTTATATAATATACTTATATAAGTTTATTTATCTTCCTGCAGTCATGTCTTCTGCATCATCCGCTGTCACCTATACCTCTGTGTACACTGACTCCGAACCAGGGAGAGTCTTTTGGGGAGCCGATGAGGAGATACCCGATGGAGGTGTACCACGAGTCATCGTATACGGATACGATGGACTTCCCATGCAGCCAGTAGACCCACCATCCCCTGACTATGTGCCTGGACCTGAGCACCCATCATCCGAGAGACTTCAAATTTTTTGAAAGATTTTGAATTGTTATTGAAGAATTCTTGAAAAATTATGTTCAACTTTTTGAAAAACCACATGTTAGAAGACTTCTCTTCTAACGCTAAGGATAAATGCACTTATGCGTACACTTTCCTTTTCTTGAGCTCAAAGATTTTTAATGTCTTGTGTAAACTACTTAAGAACGAGAAAAGTTGCTTTTCTCGTTGTTAGGATAAGTTATCGTTAAAGATAAACTTTCCTTTCTTTGAGGTCCGGGTTGTGTATTGAATTGTACATAAGCCATTGTCATTAAGCCCGAGTTACAGTCTGAAGTAACTGTATGTCATTTTAGAAAATAGAAAGGACATGTTTTGTAACATTTGAACTCTTGCTCGAACTTCATTTACTCACATTTGTCAATGTTAATCGACATTTCTAGGTACATAAATGTTATCGATTCCAAGAGACATATCGAGAAGATTCTTTTTGGTATTTTTGAATTTTTTGATTTTGTATTTTCTTTTTGAAATATTATATTTTTGTATTTGGTTTTATAGGTTTTATTTTTTTGTATTTTGTTTTTTTTCAAAAATATTTACAAGTCGATGTTTGATGGAATCGATCAGAAATCTATCTCTTTTTGCCAGAACCTCCATTCTCCTGGATCAACATCTACATACCATGATGTCATGACAAGATACTCAAACCTATCTTGCAAAAGGGCTTTCGTAAACAAGTCAGGTAACTGGTATTCAGTTCTGACAAAGTACAGTTCAGTTATACTACGTTCAACCTATTCCTTGATAAAGTGGTAACAGACATTAATGTGCTTGGTACGGGAGTGTTTCATGTGGTTTGCTATGGCTAACTGAGAGTCACAGTACAACGGTATTTTGTTGTAGTTTAAGTCATAATCTTTAAGTTGTGTCCTCATCTACATTACGTGAGCACAACTCGCAAATAACGCCACGTACTCTGCTTCTGGTGTAGACATTGCAGTACGGTCTTGTTTCTTTGACATCTAACTGACTAACTTTTTACCTAGAAATTGTATTCCTCCAGAAGTGTTTTTACAAGTATCAAGGCATCTGGCATAATCAACAATTGAAAATATGGCTAGTTCAAAACTAGAATCCTTCGTGTGGGGATACTTCGTCACTACAAGAACGTCAACATGTTTGTATTTAGCGATGTTAAATCCCTATATTACAGTTTACATAAACAGAGACAAGACGAAAGAGTCATAACTCTTAAATACACAGGCTCTCTTTAGACAGATAGGAATGTACATCATACTAGATTATCCTACGAGTAGTGGTCTTTTGTCCAGCTTTGATAACATGCACAGTAACATACTGTTTGCACTATGTCTGGTCTACTGGAAGTCAGATACATGACTGACCCGATCATACTGTGATATCGTGTTTAGTCAACGGGTGTTTCACTTGAATCGACCTTTCTCTCTCTAATCTATATATATTGAAGATTGTAGGCCGAAAGGACTATATATGAAGTAGTTAATCGCTTGAATGATTACCCATCTATTCGTGCTTTTATGCTTTGATTCATGAATGCTTGTTTATTATCATTGTCCTAAGTCCAAATAAATATTCTTGTTTTAACCTTGAAATCGAAATACCTTTATCTTTTGATTAAGTGGCAAATCTTAAGATACATCTTTTTGCAAAACTATTTAACTTTTTACATTAACACCAATCTCGTGGAATGACCTGGTCTTACCCTAAAGTCTATGCTATATACGTGGGTTAATACTTTTTAGTCCAAGGTGATAGAGACATAACTAATAATCGATATTTTTAGTCTTATAAATTTAAAGCTGGAGAGAGAGCGCGACAAACCAAAGTTTTTGGCGCCGCTAACAATTATATACTTGATTCGTTTTATGTATATAATGTCTATTATTTTGTAACAAAAATTTAATACCTCGCCGTACAATTTTCTGGCAAACTGACCACAAAATTTAATTTTTCTGCTGAGAGTACGGCGTACTTTGTAGGGCGTGCGCGAGAAGATACAAAGTACTCCGGTTTTTCTGGAAAAAGAAGGAAGTACGTAGCACTTCTCTTCCAGTACGACGCACTTCCTGGAAATTTTCGAACTAATGATAAATTCAACCCAAAACACCCAACCAATCTTCCCAATATCTAAGTTTACTTATGAAAACATGGGGATTGCTCTATGTTTTATCTTGTTTGCTATATTTACATGTTTGCACAAACTTTATTCTAAAACCAAAAAAATCAAGAAATTGCTTTTCTACATATATTAATTTTGAATCTTTTCTTGATAATCTTTATAAATTTAGTGTATGAGTAGTTACAACAATAATCATAATGTTAAGAAACTAGCCATAAATGATTATGATGATTATTTGATGAGATTCAATGAAAGATGTTATAAACCTTTGCTTAGTAACTGTTTTAATAAACACTCTTATGACATACATAAATTTATCATTGATGAAAAATCAATAAATGCAAAATGATAAGTTTTTATGAAATTTATAAACGACTAGAAATAAAATTGTAAGAAAAACACATATGTAAAACCGTCCACTTAATTATAAAATACGACGCAAAACTTATAAAGAAACTCTATAAACAGAAATAATACGTCGTACTTATTACCAAGTGCGACGCACTTACAGGTCTAATGAATTACAAAACCTAAGCAACTGGTACACTATGCACAAATTGAAAAAAAATCGCCTTATGAATATTTGCTGATACTGTGTGAGTATGAAAAAGACACTTACGAGTCTTGTTTTATACTAACCCCTCTAAAACGTTTACCTTGATGTTTTGTAATGTTAAGACAATAATGGATCCACAAACACCTGACATTTGGACGGATTAATCCTAGGAAAGAGACATACATGCTATAATAACAAAATGTTCTAATGGCAAAAAGAGACAGTGTGGCGAGCGTGCCCGAAAATCCAAGACACGACGTCGAAGATAAGAAAACAAGCAGCTAAGATATAAACTTTTAAAATAGTAATGAAGAAGAACGGTGAAAGATATTTTCGCACCTTGTTCTGTTTGAGTACTTTCATGCTATGATGGAGAAATACAATTTAGGCTATGAAAAAAAGGTGATCTCAACCGATTTGAAGTAAATTGTGAGTATAGAATAGTAGAAAAATAAAGAAAAGTTGGTGAAGAGAGAATTGTTAGTGTCCTTAAAAGGAGAGTTATATTTCATCAAGTTCAAAATAAACCAAGAAGAAGATGACGTAGAACTATAACACCCTCATATTTACAACGCAACAGAATACAACATTGGGGTGCTACTTCATAATGCAAGCTCACGAGTCACGGTAAACGACTTTAAAAGAAATATTTATTAACAAATATTACATTTAATTTTTATTAAAATGATCAGAGTTACAAGGTCCCAATAAATTTTATGAAAACTCGGCTCTAAATGAGCCACAACATGACTAAGTTTCTTTAAAAACATTTTATCGTATGTACAAAGTTCACCAAGTCCACGTCCTTCGATATCCGCATTCCATCCCATCCAAGAAGCAAGCATATACCTGAGATAAACAAGCTAAAACGTCAACAAAAATGTTGAGTGAATCCATAGAGTTTATAAACAATCATTTTGAACACAAGCATAGCAAAACATTTACTTCATAGAACAATCACAACGATGCTAGAGCCATGAACCGAACCTTAAGCATGTGCCCAACCCGGAGTGATAGTGTTACACACTCCCAATACTAAATACAATATGTCTCCGTATGCCCTCGCGAGGAACACACGCCAGACAGGTCGTTAGGCCAAAATAGATCTATCATTATTACATCTAGAGCGTTCACCGCATTATACTGATTGAGCGTGTCCATTGAAGGAAGGGCCACAACATAACCACTCATAGCAACTTTCACATATAAAAAACATGTGTGTCGACTTTTCTAAAACAACGAACCAGCATGTATTCCCACGCGGGTATTTAAAACATAAAAAGAATTAAATGCGATGCATGAACTCACCTTGATGTTTGCAGACTCGTCATTGGCGGGAAAATGAAAATACTAGAAGCTAAAACATAATGTCCAACCGAATGGCACATCGTCAAGAAGTTGAGCGAAGGAGTGCGAGGCGAAGCGCGCAGTAGAAGCAGGTGGGCACCACTAGTTTAGGATGGTGTATATTGGGTTTTCCAATGGATGAGTACATCACACGAGGCACATTGGATAGAAGGATTTAGGATTTTAATTTGTTTAGTTTGTGGTTGGTTTAATAAAATAAATCAAAAAGGTAAAAGCAAAGTAGGTAATATATTCCGTATATATTACGTATGGAGGACAAGAAAATATATAATACATGGCGGATGTTATACATGAATATGTAAATAAAAGAAGTCAAAGAACAAGTTAAAGTATGTAATATATACCTAATATATATCACATATGAAAAATAAGACAAGTATATAAAGTGCGGCGTGTATTTTATATAAGAAAAGTATTATATAAGCGACGTGAGAAAAAGAATAATTAAAACAACATAATTCGACACGTGTTCGGAAATCACCAAATAAATTAATAAAGAGTTATTGTATAAAAGTATACGTACGTTTTAAAGTCTCAAATTAGATAAATGACATTTTAAAAGTTTTTACAGAAGTTATTATTTTGTCTATTAATCGAGAATTATAAAATAATATTTTAAAATTTAGTATTTCGTTTACTTGACGAGTTTTAGCTAAAATAGTTATGTAAAAGAATAGTTTTCGTTTATTTATCGGGTTATTATATAATTACAATTTCATAAATATATAAAGACTATATAACTTTGTCTTTTTATCGGATTTTTAAGATAATAGAAATTTAAGAGAAAACTTACTAAGTATATAATTTTTTTTTAGAAATTTCGGCATGACCTTTTCGTTTATATGACGTTTCTCATATTTATACATTTCAATATTTTCCCTTTTTAATCAAACCATGTTGCAAAATATGCGCGTTCAATATATATATATATATATATATATATATATATATATATATATATATATATAAATAGAGCGAGAATATTATATATATATATATATATATATATATATATATATATATATATATAAAAAAACGAGGTCGAATAAATAACACACTAAGCAATACCAAGACAAAAACCCCTTATGGGAACTGTATGTCCCCAAACGCACCCTTAAGGGCTTTAACTACATGAACCAAACACCCAAGTTGGGGCTTTTTAACTAGCAGCGCCGCGCGCGCGCTGCCTACATTTGGGCTGCTATTAAACGCAGATCCAAATGCCCCTGTCAGTTAACCACACAAATAAACACCCCTTTTGAGGCTGTTTAAACGCAGAAACAAACACCCTTTTATGGGCGTGTTTCACAGTCGAACAACAAGGAAGGAAAAACAAGATGAGATCAATCGAGGACTAAAAGAAATAAAATCGCCACAAGCCCGACACCTTTAAGTTGTGGCTGTGGTGGTACATAACCACACCGAACACCACTTTGTTGTGGGTTTGGTTGCGAAACAACATCCACGAATAATAAATTGAGTAAAAATAAAACGAAATAAGCTTAAACAAACAATACCACACTAATTTATTTATTAGTTTTTATAAAATAGGTAACCATCTAAACTCGGAAATAAGGGTTGAAGATGATGGTGTTTTCGGAGTGGCAGTTGAAGGCGATGAAGGCGAGGAGGGTGATGACGACAGCGATGGTGGTTTTTGGTGTTGCATGTCAGCGTGACTGCCGTGAAGGCAGCGATGGTGGCTAAGCATGACAAGTGTCAGTGTGGTGGCTATCACGGTTGTTGGTGGATCAGTGTGGTGTGGTGACTGAAGATGGTGGATCGAAGCATCGTCTGTGTGGTGGAGAGCATCGCAGGTGGTGATGGTGCGTCGATGATGTTGGTTGTTGATTTGGTGTACCGGATCTAATAGATCGGCGGTGATGAGGTGTGGTCGTCGGAGCATGGCCGGAATCCGACCGGATAATGGCGACGGCGCCGAAAAAATAAATGAGAGAAGTGTGAGTGAGAGAGAGTGTGTGAATGTAATAATAAATTGTTTAACCCTAATTGTAGAGTTATTTATATACCCAAAGTTTTAAAAAAATATAGAAAATGTATAATAGACTAGGGGGGTTTCTGGTAAATATAACCACAGGGACTGAAATTGAAATTTTTGGGAAATTTTTGTAAAACATTGGTTCGAGTCTCGTTTAGGCTAGTTAACGTTTGAATTAAGACACGAAAATTTCGGGCGTATGTCGTTCCAAATAATAGAGATTTCCACCGAAGCGCGAGCCGTGAGCGTTTACTTGGCCATATTTCATAAATATTTGGTAACGTTCATTTAAAATGTTCGTTTTGTTTATTACTAGACGCCGGTATCACGGTTAAACTCTATTTGTAAAATAAAACGTTAACTCGAATATTCACGTTAATAATAAACATTTTTGAAATAAAATGTTAGATAATTTATTAAATAAATTTTGATAATTAAATAAAGTTTAATTATTTTTGTGTCGATACACGTTGTTCTCGTTTTCAGGCCAAATAGGTTTGAAAAATAAATTTATAAATGAGAATTATGTAATAATAATGATGATTTATTATTAAAATAAGTTTCGCAAAATTACCGATTATGCGATAATTGTTTTTATATGACAATAAAAGGTCAAACGGTTAAAAGTCAAGTCAAACCCGAAAAGTCAAAAGGTAAAATAGTTATTTAAAGTTTTGAAAATTGTCAGTTGTCAGAAGAACCTAATGTGATACTTGGGCGATCGTTTATTAGACTTGCTAAAGACATCATGGACTTTGGAAATGGGATCATAACTATTCACCCAGACTTTGATTTATTTTTTGATGACTCAGATACAGTTAGAGACAATGAGGAGAACCGTGAATTAATGTTCGATCTTGATGAAATTGAGGAAACTGAATTACCTCCGTTAAATTGTAAAATGGGAAAGAGTTCAAGAAATAAGAAAAGGGTTCTAGAAAGTTTTCAGATTTGCTATCCGAACGAGGGACCATCAAGGTCAAAGGGAGAACCAATGACGCAGGAAGAAGCACATAGGGAGAAGCTGGTGATAGTATCTGTGAGGCATAAGCCATACTAGAAGAAAACCGACAAGTAATCGAAACTCTTGCCTATAGTGATAAGTATAGAAAGTTGCTCGATGAGATATGTTTGGACAAAAAGGAGAAGTTGTGACGAGGCAATGAATAATGAGCAAAGAAAGAAGCCATTAAGATTAGTGAAAGGGAAGCATAATAGAAAAAGAAGACCCCATGCATTCAGAATTCCCAATTAAGGTTAGAAGGAAAGATCTAACTTAAATGGTGTGGCCTGACACAGGTTTCGAGGTTGTAGTTATTGCCTAAATCTATCAACATGGACATAGACGTTGAGAAAGTGAAAAAAAGTGAACAGAGGAATAGTCATGAAAAACCACTACACTACAAACCCATGGGGTTACTAAAGGATGCTCTTTGTCAAGTTGGAGTGGCAACCATTATTGCTAAGTTTCTGATTCTCGACATACACATAGATAGAGACGCATAAATTGTGGTAGGAAGAAGATTCCTTTCTACTTGTAGTGGAGTCCTGGATATAATTGACCAAGTTATGTCTACCTACGATGGGGTGTGTCACCAAACTTTCAGAGCTGCAAGAACCAACATAAATACATTAGAGAGCGATAGTGATGATAAAGAAGAATATGCAGTTAAGAGGGATAAGTTCGGTGCTCCAACTTATGGGCTAAAGTCAGCCAAGTAGTTGAACATTAAAGCAACAGCTAAGTGTGGAGGGATTTGATAACGCCTAAATTATACATGTTTTCGGTGGCGTTATTTGTATATATTTAGTCATTTCTCGTGAACTTTCGATACTTAATAGCATGAAATATGTGCAGGTTCACTTGAAGATATTCTAAGCTCAAACACAACAAAGAATGAGTATTTATACACTTCAGGAAAACAATATACAAGAAAAGATAAAGATCAAGCTCTAAAGTGCAAATGTGCGTCGCACTTATCTTTTGTGTGCCGCACTTCCTCTTAAGTCAATAGGATTAAAGACTTAGTCAATTGAACACATTAACTCTATAAGTACGCTGCACAATTTCCTTTGTGCGCCGCACTTTCTATCTGACAATGAAGAATAAATGAAGACTTAAATGCTACTGCATTAATACCCCAAGTACGCCGTACAAATTCCTTTGTAGGCCGCACTTCTTCACTAAACATTTAATTCCCTCGCATTTAATCACCAAGTACGCCGCACAAATTCCTTTGTGCGCCGCACTTTCACCCCTCACCCAGCCTATAAATAGAGGATGAATTTCACACATTTCAATCATCCAATAATCAATCTCATACTTACAAAATTACTAAATATCCATTCCC
>BQNB010057252.1:0-38296 GCA_026074375.1 Tanacetum coccineum | reverse complement strand
TTGTTTTGTTAGAGTCTCTCACAGAGTTACTTCTGATTACATTAGTGCTCTATATCCTTCACAGGCTTAAAAGATCTATACAGGGCTGAGACCTACAAGTGGTATCAGAGCCTGGAGAGAGTCTCTGTTGAAGAATAATTATTGTTCTTCCTCTATAAACCTTTACAATGACTTCACCGTATCCCACTGATTGCAGTTTATTATACTATAGAATATATCATAAAAATATAATACTTTTAAAAGAGAAATTAAGAAAATTACCAAGTTACCCTTGATAAAATTCTCTCTCAAAAATATATATAATATAATATATAATACGTATATTAAACCGGGTAAGTATGATCACCCGGGTCGTTTCCCCAACGACTAGTGAAATTGAAACCACGTTCTAGTTCGGATTCTGATTTGAATGAAGCAAAGATATTTTGGATAAGCTATTACTACTAATTAAGAAGCAACAATTAATGACAATTAAGCAAGTAAACTACTTAAAAAAAATGTAAACTAAAATTTTACTAAATTAAGAAAAAGTGAAGAAAATTATTAAAAATAAAAGCCCTAATTTTAATCTTTTTATAAAAGTTTAATTAAACTAATTAAAACTTAAACCTAATTACTAATTAAAACTATTAAACTTAATTAACTACTTAACTAAGGACTAATGTCGTAAAGACCTAGGAAACTAACGGGTGAACTGACAAGCTAACGGAGGGACCAACTTAGTAAACTACTAAATTCAAAAGTTACACTATCTACCCTGAGAATCTACCCCGATAACAAGCTAAGGCCCGAATTAAGGTGAAATTTGAAAAGTGCTTATTATGAAAAACTCAAAGAAGCAAAGTTGTAAAGGAATCTAGTGGGAACAAATTTAATAAAAGCTACTAGGACTGAAAATCTCAAATAAGCTCAATAAGAGCTTATTTCTAAACTGATTACAGAAAGTGAGGTTTTGAGCTTATTTTCACTTAAACAGCCATAAAATACTCAAATTAAGCTTAATTCTAAAAAGGAAAAGTGATCTAGAAAGCTTATGATGTGCTTAATCTAGAAATGCAAAGAAAACTAAGCTAGAAGTGCTCTTAAACTACTGAAATTAACCAAAAAACAAGCAAACTCAGGAAATAAGCAAGGAAACACTAACTTCAAATAAGCTAGAGAACTTAATAAGCTAAACTTGACTTTAAAACTTTAAGGACTTATCAAACTACTTATTATCCATCTAAATAAGCTATAAAATCTAGACTTATAAGCTAATTTAACAAGTTTAGACTCTACTTAAGTCCCTACTGACTGTTTTTGGAATTTTTCAAGGTTTTTTTTTTTTAGACTTTTGACAGCAATATGCTTAAGACAGTAAGCTAGAAAGCAAAATTTAAGACTTAAACTAAATTAAGCTATATGAAAACTTAAATCCTACTGAATTTTATAAGCTAAATCCTAAAATTTCTTATCTAAATTAAGCTAAGAACACAGCAGTACTAACTGAGGTTAGTACTGCTAGTGTAAATATTCAGCAGTACTTTCAAGAGAAAGTACTGCTAGTGCAACTTGACTTTTGAAAACAAAAATAAGCAATGAAATAAGCTAAATAATGAAATAACATACAACTAATTCATAATAAGCTATAGCCTAACTTAAAACTATGAATTGCTAAATCTAAAACTAACAGTATTAACTTGTGAAAGCAGTACTAACTGGGGAGTTAGTACTGGTAGTGTAAAAGGGTCAGCAGTACTAACTTAGGTTAGTACTGCTAGTGCAATTTTGAGACTGCACTAAACTAAACACCCCTTTACCATTTTGACAGGATTTAGAAAAGCTTTTTAAGAGAAATTTGATGCACAAAAACTAATACCAGATAAAAACTAACTTAAAACAAACTTAATAATCATGATTAAACAACTGAATAAGTAAGATCTTAAGATTTAAACTATTTAAACTAATATTTTTGGATTTTATGAGTTTTTATGACAGAAATTAGTAACTAAAGATCTATAGCTATTGAAGCAAAAACAGATGAAACAATTAAACTTATTTAGCACTAGAAGAGAAATTTGAACACTAACAAGCAAAGAGATTAAACAAATAAACAGATCTAAACATAGCAAGCAATAAATATCATATTTAAACTAGGGAATTTTAGGAAAATGAAAGAGAAACTTACAAACTCCTCTAGCTGATCAAGTAGGACAATTAAGGCAGCATTACAAGCTCACCTTATATTATTAATAAGATAAGGTTAAGTCCATAGTTTCCTTCCAAAGTAAGATTTCCCCTTCCAAAAGTTGGTTACCAATAAGATTCCATATGTGATTAAACGGATTTAGGTTTAGATAAGGGTTAATTTCTAAATTCAGACAGATCTATTTCAGCTTTATAACTGAAAGAGCTTTAATATGTGCTTATTGAGGACAATTTGGTTATTAAGAGTGTTATGAATTAAATGAGTGTCTTAGAAAAATGAAGATTTAAGAAAACTAAAAGCTGAATTTCATTAACTAAAGAGGCTGTGTTACATTACTTGGAAAAAGGAAATATTACATAAAAGCCCGAATTTAATCTAACTAAAATTTACTAAAAACTAAGGATAAAAAACGTAAAAAACGTAGATACTCCTATAATTTATCCTTTGGTGTGAGAGGTGAGCCTAATTAATAGTGCAAGATGTAGCTTCTAGGCCTCTGAAGCTTTCCAACAATTCTGCCATCCAATCCATCAATCATTGGGGCTAAATTTTGAGCCGTTTAGATAATGTTGTGTACACCTGGGGTATTGCCAGCGTGGAATTTCTTTGATGTGACGTTTGTGCTAGTTTTGTGAGTGAGTTTAGCACAAAACCCACACTATTTGTGCTTCTTTCTTTGAATTACGTTAGGATATTCTTGGAGAGTCGGTTAATGAATCCTCTTGTTTAGACTAATTTGTTCCTTGTATTTGTGCTTGAGTTCCTGATTGGACCAACGCACCCTCTAATTTTGATTTGCCACTTGTTTTACCATAGGGTCGTGAAATACTGGGGGAGACGATAAATAGTTAATGGGGTTCCCGCTCTCTTTTTTTGACAGTTAAAACTGTGCGGAGTTTGGGAAGTTAAAACATTTGGTTCCTTGTCTTTCTTTTCTCTTTTCAAGTTATAAATACTTTTCGAAAATAGCAAGATTGGTTCCCTGGAGATGTTATATAAAAGAAACTTGGCAAAGGCTTCTTTGTGCTTTTGGAGCTTTTGGCTTTTGTATCTTCTGATTATCGTGTCCGGGCTAGTCGTTTTTGAATGTTTTTCTTGTTATTGATATTTCTTGATGATCCATACGCTGCACACACTAAACACAAATACTAAGCTTATTTTTTGCCATTTTTGGTCTTTTTGGGTTTAATTGGGTCTTTTTAGAACAAACGGTATGTGTATTTTACCACTTTATCAAGAGTTTGGATTTACTTGCATTCAAGGTTGAGTTTTCAGCCCCACTTTTTACTTAATATTTTGGGATGGAAATGATGCAAAACTGTTTGTTTTTTTAAATTTGATCCGATGATATGTGTTTTTAAGTGTCGAACTATTGATTTATATGTGTATTGCTATGTGTTTTGTATTGTGGTAAGCATGTGCATGTGAGACATGGCATGCCTTAGTGTGAACCCGACGGACTTAGTACGTATGGTGGGTTAGTCTTGCGCGGAGACAGATTGTGGACGGAGGGGTACGATCCACCCCAGATATATTGTGAATTTATTTTGTGATTAGAATAGCCTAGCATATTGTTTGTAAATGTTTGTTGATCGCTGGTGTCATATGCGTTGTCTTAAACCTGTTAAATGTCACCAACAATTTTATTGAGTTTTTTGCTCATTTTCAGGTGAGCAAACTGTAAAGATGTAGGAAAGATGTATTAGCTGGGCCATAGGCTTGCATTGCGGAATCTTGTTCTTTTGTTTTGTTTTGGTGGTTGCATATATGAATTGAATGATAAATATTATAGGTGTTATCTGAACACTTTGAGTCTTTACATACTTTTTAGATTTTTAATTCATTTAGTATTTCTTATTGTGACGACATGTGTTATGATTGATGCCTATTGTTCACGCTTGTGATTCAGGCCTTGGCAGGGTGTGAAGATTGGTATCAGAGCCACAGTTTTAGAGAACTAGATAGTGGCTTTTGAAATATATCTTAGGAACCTTCTCTATAGTTGCTTTTTAGGATCTATGTGTTTACATGTACGTAACTAGTATATACTTTCATATATTTAAAAGTTTTCATTTGACTATTTTATCTACTACTTCCTAGTAATATATATATAAATATATATATTGGTTTTCACCATTATTTAAGTACCTAATATGAATTGCACCTTTTGGTATTATTTATGTGTTTTTGTTTTCTTTCTCACTTATGAGTACGATCTCGACTTGTGAGTGATTCGACAACGGGAGATGTAGCTTGGGAGCCTATTTGTGTTAGAGCGTCTCGAAGAACCAAAGGAGGGATGGATGTTAGGAGAATCGAAGAAGAGGTCGACGGATTTCCTCTCGGGGTGACTCATTAGTTGGAACTGGTCCCGTGGAGTTAGGTGACTCTTGAGAAAGCAAGGTCAAAACCGAGCGAGGACCAGCATAAGTTTATTTCGTCTGTTATCCCTACACGTCGCGGTCGTCGGTGAATTCACTTGGATTTTTCCGTATTTAGGGCTTGGAATCTTCGTCCTTCTTTCTATCGTTTAGGGATTTTATCCTTATGTGTATATGTGTTGTTTTGATGGAGCATCATGTTAGAATTGTATGAGATTTGCTATGTGGTACGTTTGTATAGATGTGTGTTATCGTCAAGATGTGTAGTCTTGGGAGTAAGTATACGTGTGCAAAAGATGCAATTATAATTATGGTGGCCAACATAATTATAAAGGCATCGCACACGTGGACTTGTGACCTTGATTACATTGATCGAAGTTGGGTGTTATGTGGTAGTGTAAGGATGTGTCTAGGATGGGATGTATTTTGGTTAGTTTGAGTTGATAGTATATTTTCCGTTCAATCATATTCGTTAGAGTGTGATGTGGATACCGGTTGGTTTGTCATTGCGATTCCTAGTTGTTTGATAGCTGTGTTCGTCGAAGTTACACTTACTCTCGTTGTTAGTATCCTTGGCTGGTATTATTGATTAGAACTGGTCGTTATATGTCCTCCGTTCAACGTTTACGATTGCTTCTTTTGTCAAGAGTAATGGTACTCGTTGTTTTCTGTGCTTTGTTCGTTATTTTGGTAGTTGTTCTCTACGATTTTGTTGGTTCGTTGATGGTGCTTCTTGTATTGTCGGTGTGGTACGATGTTCGTTTTCAAATATAATTTTGGTTCTTGTTGTAGTTCTTATGGTGTTTGAATTCCCTTTCGAGTAAATAGTGTCTTTTGTTTGAGTCACGCGTTTTTTTAGTAAAAAATATGAAAACACCTTTTCGATTATAATAATAATGTTGAGTGATAATTTTGTATATAATGAGATATTTGCTTAAGTGTTCGAAACTTGTTTTAAAATGATTATACAAATAATATGTAACACATTTCTTTTTATGACTTCCCTTTGATTTTTTTTATGGATGAATGTTTGTAAAATAAGTTTATGAACATTTCATTTAAAAAAATTATTTAAAATAAATGATTTACTTTATTAACTAATATGATTTACTATTTTAAAGAACTGATTATAAAAGTCTATGGAAGACTGATTCTCGCGGGGTGAAAAATCGATTTTTGTACAAGGTTCGTATTCTTTTATTTATAGGTCGTGATACGTGGTGTTATTCTCAATAGGTGCTCTTGCGTTGATAGTACGTTTGTTGTGTCGAGGTATATTTTTCTTATCAATACAACATTCGGTTTGATTTTCTTTGATTTTTTTTTAATCCTTACCAAAATTGGTACATCTAAAGTCTTGGTATTTGTTCATAGTTGGTTCGATATTCACGCATTACCCTATTCGATTTATCGTGGTCCTTCGAATTCGGTTGATGTCCGTATTATGTGATCTTAGGAGTTGATGTTAGTTCACATCTTTTTGAGTTCGTGCCTATGTGAATGAGGTAGTGAATCGGATGAGTTAAGTTGTTAGAGTTAGAAGGTTCTCGTTTCACTATAGATCTAGTACCGTTGGTTATGAGAGGGTTGATATAGTCGTATGAGAGAATTGGTTGCGAAGTGTAAGGCTAAGAAAGTATACCATGAATAGATGGGTTAAAATGCCTTTGGTGGATTTGAAGGTGCTTGAGGTTCGTGGGGAAACGAACTAATGTGAATGCGAGGTCTCGTAGGAGTACCAAAGTAGATGAGTCAAAATTATGTGATATACCTGTAGTATGTGAGTTCCCCAAAGTGTTTTCTAAGGATTTAATGTTATACCCCTCGGCGTGAAGTTAGAATTTCGTTTATGGAAGTTAGACCAAGGGTAGCGACATCGATTGTGTAGGACATAGTGTCGTTTAACGCCTACGAAGATGAAAGAGTTGTTGGAATAATTGCAAGAGCTGCAAGGTAAAGGTTTTAATTGACATTAATTATTCGCTAATGAGAAGCACATGTTTGTTTGTCCAATACGTGGATGGGTCATTTAGGATGTGCAATAGATTATCGCGACGTTGGTAAGGATAGATCTTTATCCGGGCTGACACCAAATGCGGGTAGCACAAAGATAAAGATTCCAATGATGCTTTTTAGGATGCGGTATGGATGTTTGTGTGTTACAGGCTATGGTTTTTGGGTTGACCAATGCACCAGCGATTTTCATGGACGTAATGAATCGGGTGTGCTAGCCGTATTTAGGCAAGTTGTCATCATGTTTAACGACGACATTTAGGTCTACACGAAGTCTAAGAAGGAGCACGAGTCGCATTTAAAGATAAATTTAGAGCTGTTGAAGAAAGAGAAGTGTCATGTAAAGCCCAACAAGGTGGAAGCGAAGTGGAAGAGGACGCTTTTTGGAAGTTGTAGGAATCTATATAGGTAATGAGTAGATATTTGTCATTACCGAAAGGTTTAACATTTAGTATTTTTGGTAGTGATGCATGAAGCAAGGGCTAGGATGCTTGCTTAGACGAAGAGAGAATGTGATTGCTTATACGACGCGACAACTGGAGATTATGTGAGAAACAAACACTGATACGTTATAGGTACTTAGGCGTGATGGTTTTGCTCTAAAATGATAGAGGCATTATTGTGTACGAGAAAAGAGTTTGATCTATAGGATCCATAAAGTCTCTGACACATTTTCAATCAGAAGGATTGAAACCTGAGGCCAGAGGATGATGGATGGAGTTATTTAGGGGTTGTTATTGCGAGACCAAGTACCATTTGGGGGAAAGGGCGAACGTGTTGTTTGTTGCATGGAGTAGGAAGGAGGAGTGAGCAAGACGAGTTGAGATATATGCATGTCGATCCACAGTGGATTAGAGAGAGATGTTAATGGTATTATAGGTTGAGGACGTCCAAGCAGAGAACGCGTCATCAGAGATGTTGCGTGGCTTGGACTAACAAATGGAGGGAAAAGGAGATGGTGGTTGGGTTTTAATTTTTGGATAGAATTGGATTCTCTATGGTAGGCGATGTAAGGGACTTGTTATGGAGGAGGAGCATACGACGAAGTATTATGTTGTCCTTGTGTGGGTGTAAGATGTAGTATGATCTTAGGTATACGTATTGGTGGCCGGAGTATTATGGTATTAAGGTTATAGGCTGGTGGGTTAGTAAGTATTAAGCACGACATGGAAGTAGTAAATGTGCCTCATAGGTATTCAGGTTTGTTACTACAACCTAAAGGAATACCCGATTGGAAGTGGAAGGAAAGATTAACGATGGGATTAGTAAAATCTAAGTTAACACAAGATCGAGTAGTAGCTGCGATTCGATTTGGGTGATAGTCGATGGACTGACTAAGTTATCCTATTTTTAGCAATACGAAAAGAAATATAAGATGGAAGTAGTTAGCAGGTTGTAGTAGATGAGGCCAGTTGCAGACATGAGTCAGTGTCGGAGTTATTCCTGATAAAGATGGATGTATATTAAGGTTTTGGAAGGGATTGTAGAAGTCGTTAAGGAAACTCGAGTAGTATGAGTCATGCTACCATACTATAGAACTGTCGATGGTCAGAGTGAGCGTACTTTTAGGACATTGGAAAATATGTTTAGAGCTTCTGTGAGAAATTTGGTGGTAGTTGGGATACTCACTTTTCGTGAGGTGAGTTTTCCTACAAAGATAGTTATCATTCGAGTATTCGAGGTGTTTTCATTGGAGGTATTGTATGGAAGAAGAGGTAGGTCGAATGTTTTTTGGCTAGAATTGGAGAAAGTAGATGATTGGACTTGAGTAGAGTAAAAAGACGACTAAGATTATCATGATTAAAGGAAAGGCTTAAGATAGCCAAAGTGTCAATGAGAGTTAAGTTTATAGTAAGAAATGAACTTTTAGGGTTTAATGTTGGTAATCTGTTATGATGAACGGTCTCACTTGGAAATGGTTGTAGTACGTTTTGGTGAGTACGAAAAGTGTGTTAACACCTAGGATATTAGATTCATTTGAATTCTTAAAAAGGCTTGTCCCTGTAGCTTATCGGTTATGATTGCCCGATGAGATGAGTTTTGGGAGTTTTTGAGTGGTTGTTAAATTTCGAGATAAAACTAAAATCGCGTTCCAATTTTTTTTAAAAGACGTTAAGCTTGTATCAACTCATATCTTAGTTTCAAAACAGTTCTTGTTTGATGAGTTGTGGGATTAAGATATGAATCACATTGTTACACAACTTAAGGTTTTTAAGGAATTTTCCCTCGAGAGGGCTGATATAGGCTCGTGTAGTGGATGTTTCTCTTCTTTATAGTTGTTATGTTTGTTATTCGTATATTGGTGTGGGTAAGCAGAGTTATTAGCAGTAGATTCTAATAGTTAAAGTTAGTTGGATTCAAAGCGTAACTTGAGTTTACATGGGTATGGGAGGATACTTGAAGAATATGTATTCTCGTTTATTTGTTTGGTACTGATAGAGTTGAATCACTTTTGTTTAATCTCGGGCGGATTTTTCTAAATGGATGGATTACTTTAACAAACGTGGTTTGAAAAAAGTCGGTTGGGTCAGTTTGTTTAGATTTATTAGAAGGTTTATGTGGTTCTTTATGTGTTGTATGTGTATTTGTGAGATATTTGCGTATCGAGATTGAAGTACATGATTGATGAATCATGGATACTAGTTGAAATGAGATTGAATGAATGGATCATTTAGAAGCTTTGCGTAGTTTCACAAATATGTTTGTAACGAAATATTTGTGTGCGTACTATGTATATGTAATTTATATTATATATATTAGTTTTGTATTTTATAGATTTTAGTGTACTTTCTATTTTTAGAAATAGATAGAATCGAATGTTAGTTTGAAAACTAGTTAGCAAGGTTTAGCGAAATAAGCAAAGGTTTTAACCTAGAATAAAAAAAATATAGGTATTAAAGTTGTAAATAATAATAAATAATTTTTTTATAATAGAAAAAAAAACGAATTTTAGTAAAAGAAAAGAAAAAGAATAAGATATCCTAATTAGATTACAACTTGTTTTTGGTAATTATCTTTTAAGGCCAGTAAATGCAAATCAAACCTAAACCAAATCACTTTAATTTTTCCTCTCCTTCCCTTGGCCGGTCGAACAACACAAAACAAGAAGAAAACCCTAAAAAATTTTAGTGATTTTCAAGAGTTAAGGTATTGTTTCCTAAATTTTTTTCAATACAATTGATTTTATTTAACGTAACAATCATTAAGGATGGATTAGGTTATTGTAAATAATCTGTAATTAAGAGGTTTTGATCATCAAAAATCGTTTTAGGATAATAATTAAAGTTTTGGGTAAGTTAATTAGGGTTAATTATGCTAAATTCGGAATAGAAACCTGGGCAGAATTTTAGATCATCTTGCGAGAGCCATATCTTGGTCATACGGATAGCTTTTATTGGTTTTCTTGAGCCTAAAATTAACTACAGAGAGTCTACTTTCCAACCTAAGTGGTTTCATGAATTAAAAGTGAGTGGAAGTTAGTCAAATTAATCAAACAAGATTCGTTGTCAAAACTGAGTTTTCAGGACAGATTCTG
This sequence comes from Tanacetum coccineum, assembly GCA_026074375.1. Classification (NCBI taxonomy): domain Eukaryota; kingdom Viridiplantae; phylum Streptophyta; class Magnoliopsida; order Asterales; family Asteraceae; genus Tanacetum; species Tanacetum coccineum. Next base: position 28,179 of record BQNB010057252.1, on the reverse strand, counting down.
AGTAGTGTTTGTAAGGTCAAAAACTATATCAAAACGTCTTTTTAATTGATGGGATTGCTACTGTAGCAATTTCATGATGTTTATGATTTTCTAGAATTTTTGTAGAATTTTCCTAAGTGTTTAAATGGGTCTGCTCAAGCTAAACTTTTTGAAGGTCGAATCAGGTCAAATTCTGGACACTTTGTGATGTTGAATTTTTATAAAACGGTTACACTCACTATTATTTTTATTAAAAAATCTTAAAAGCTCACAACTCATTAGGGAGCTATGGAATGTAAGGATTAGAACTTATTAGGTGTTTTAGTATTTTATTTGGAGTTATCTTGACTATAAAAATAGGATAAAATGCAGAAAGTTGAGATGTAGGTTTTATAAGGTAACTTGAGGTTAGCAAGTTGTGAAGAGTATATAGACGAGTTAAATCAAGATAGGGTATAGAGTATCCATCGTTGTGATTATTACATCGACTTGGATGAGAGACCTAATCGATGGTAACATGTGTGTATTGTTTTGTATAGATTATTTGCAAGGTTAATTGAAGAGTTTGGATTTGCTTTGCATTGAGGTGAGTTTTACAGTCTCACTTTTTACTTATATTTTGAGATGAAAATGATGCAAAACTGTTTTTAAATTATGAACCGTGATATGTGTTTTAAGTGTCGACATATATGGTTGCTTTGTGTTATTGCTATATGATATTAATTGTGGTAAGGCATGTGTATGTGAGGATGACATGACCTTATGTGAGACTCGAACGAACTTAGCTAGTCTAGTGGGTCAGTCTTGCGCGGAGATATTCAGTCTTGCGCGGAGATAATTATGGGACGGAGGGGTACGATCCACCCCAGATAAATGTGAATTTATGTTGTGATAGAATAGCCATGCATATATGTTCGTAAATGTTGTTTTTGTTGATCACGGTGTCATAAGTGAGTCTTAAACCTGTAACTCTCACCAACAATTTTGTTGACGTTTTAAGCATCATTTTCAGGTAAGCAAAACGTGTGAAGAGTTAGGAAGAGGAATTAGCTGGACCATAGGCTTGCATTGCGGGATCTATGTTCATTTGCTTTGTCTTGGTTGGTTGCACTATATGAATTTGAATGATAAATGTTGTAGGTGTTATCATGACACTTTGTGTCTTTTATATATTGGATTTTAATTCTTGTAGTATTTCTCTATTTTGACGCCGTGTGTTGTGATGATGCCTATTGATCATGCCTTGTGATTCCGCCTTGGCAGGGTGTGACAACTTGCCGGGCTACAATCTGCTTGATTTCCACAAAACTCATCCCTTGATTCGTAGTTGACATTGTTTCCTTAAGATCACAAGGAAAATAATATTTAATGAGATTTCATCCAAGGTAAAATCATGATACGCAATGATCATAACATATGTGTAAAGTGAGACCACAACACGCAGAGGTATAATGATAAAAACAACCATGGCATAAATAAATCAACATCATAAAATAGCCTAATCATAACCAACAACGTAGGTTAATACTTAATATATCATTTTACATGAATAAAAGAGTACAAGCTTTTCATTAACGCTATCAACCGAGTACAACTCAAGGTTAGTAGGATACAATCTAAAGGAAGCTACAAATGACGCTAATATATCTGTCTATGGACCAAGGTGCCTCTCAAGATCCCAGAAGCTAGCCTCTATGTCCTACGCTCGACTCCGTAGCTCAACCATCTCATACCTGTCAGCCTCACGGGACTCTATCAGATCTCTAACATCTATCTGAGCGGATCTTAGTGATACCTGTAGTGTCTCAGCTCGCTGCTCTGCAGCCTCAGCCCTAGCACGTGATGCCTCAATATCCTGTTTTGTCATATCAGTCCTCTGAGTGAGAGCTCTATCTCTAATCTGCCTATTATGGCTCTGCTCAAAACAACTCTCTACGTACTCAGCTCGACTGCGAAACTCTTGTATCTCATATTTGTCATTCACCCGAAACTCCCGTAATACTCTGCTCGAAGTTATGACCGTGTGATCCTGTCTCTCGCAATCATGAGTGACTCTCGAGTAACCACATCGTGATGCTTTAATGATCTCACTCTAGCACGAAGGGTCATCGTCTCTTGTATGGCAGATGCCAAACTAGCACGCAGAGTCTCTATGTTATCCCCAACTGACTCAACATGCTCTGGTGTTGGTGGTACTACTGTTGTTGGTGTTGATGGTGATACTGATGATGCTAGTGATGGTGAGGGCGATCTGGATCTCTTACAAGATGAGGATGGTAAAAGTGATGGTGGTGGTGAAGATGATGATGTCAAGAGTGCTGGTGGTGATGATAATTGTTAAGAACAAGAAAAGTCTCGGTCACTTCTAATATTAACTAGTCAAAGCCCATAGTTAGTCAATGTTTTGTTTATAAGCTAATATGGCCCAAAGGCCTATGGAAAGCCTTACAAGGCCCATGGCCGGCCACATTTGGAGTATAAATACCCTGTCCATGCCTTGGAGAGGGTGTTGGTTGGTTGGTTGGTTGTATTCTTATTTTCACCTTAATGCATTTCATGTTTTTTACTTTCTCTCACTAGAAAATACATCTTTACTTCCACATTTTCTCTCTCTAGTTCTTGGTTCATACATCAAAGATTACTTGTATTCTACAATTGGTATCAGAGCCATAAAGTGATTTGCTTAGTTCTTGTGTTTGTTTCTTTGGTTCTAAGTATTTTTTTCCATTCGTACGCATTTTTCTTTTTTTTTCTTTTGTTTTCGAAGCTCAATCATACACTAAAAGATCATTTACTTAGGTAAAGTTGATCTAGTATCTTTGGATATAGGTGTATTTGCTTTGGATCAAAGAAAAACTCATTTTTGTTCATTTTTTGTTTTCGAAAAACCTTATAAAGTACAAATCTTGATTTTGAAATTTTCGCCTTAAAAACCAAAAAGTTGTCATTTTTAAAGTACCTATAGGTTTAAGAATACTAGTTGTACAAGAAATTTTGGGAAAAAACAATCAAAAAGGTGTCTTTTTGTGTTTTAAAGATTTTGAGTTTCGTCCGTGTGTTACTCGAATTCGCAGTGTCCGAATTTGCAAATCCAGTGTTACCCGAATTAGCAATTTCCTAGTAGCACCCGAATTCGTAATTTCTTAGTGGCACCCGAATTCAAAATTACTTAGAAGTACCCGAATTTGCAATTTCTTAGTAACATCCGAATTCGCAATTTCTTAGTAGCACCCGAATTCGCAATTACTTAGAAGTACCCGAATTTACAATTTCTTAGTAACACCCGAATTCGCAATTTGCTTAATTAACCGAATTTGCAACATAAACTTAAACTCAAATTGCTTAATCAAAATTATACGGTTTATTTCTTTGACTTGTAAAATCCCATGAAACACTCAATTGATTTCCCGATTTTATCAAGAATTGTAAAATAACATCGATCACCGTTGAAACGAGACAAACGATCAAACAATCTAAGAAAATTTGATGAGAAATAAGTGGGCAGTTCGAAGATCGAAAATAAACGCATAAACATCTCTCGCAAACGTTAAAAGTAACATATACTATATATATTTTTATAATAACAATAATTCAAATTTTATTATTTTCGTCTCTTTTTCCCACTCTTTTTCGGCTAAAAATGTAATTATAAAACCTTGTCATTTTAACATAATCCACACGTGATCGTTAAATCTCGACACTTAAAGTTTTTCAAAACTCACATTTCGTCCTTTAACCGAATCAACACAAAATAAGTTTTCACAATATTTTCTAAGTGTGGGATTTTTACAAAATTTGGCATGACCCGTTCGTTTATACAACATTTTCTAAGATTTTAAAATCTCAATTCTAACAATTTTCCCAAATTCTCAAGTCCAAGTACTTTTCCCAATTCTCACCAAATCCTCCGACTAAACGCCAAATTCTATATCTCAAAAATACTTTAACAAAACACATTTCCCTCCATCGACTTTCAATATTAACATGAAACATGTTTCACTTTTAAAAATCCACTTTAAACGTATTAAACCACTAGTTTTCACTTATTGGGCCTTAAGGCCCAATAGAAGTCCAAAACATGTTTTCTAAGCTTTTCATAATCCATTTTATTATTTTAAGCCCGTAGCCAAAATATAAGTCCAAAATATAAGCTTAAAAACTATTATAAGCTATAAGCCAACAACAAGCCGAAACAATGTAAACCAAAATAAATTTTAAGCCGAAACCCAACAAGACAAACCAAAATAGGCCGAACCAAGTAAGTAAAATAAAATAAGTCGATACTTTTATTAGCCGAACCATAATAAGCCAAAACCAAATTAGCCGAAACAAATAAGCCAAAAATAAGCCCAATATATAAGCCAAAACCAGGCCATAAGCCGAAACCAATATAAGCCGAAACAACTAAGCCATAAGCCAAAACCACTATAATCCCAAACAATCAAATAAGATTAAACTAAGCTTATTTTTAAGCATCCTTCAAAAAAAAACCCAAAAAGTACTTTGACAAAACTGTAAAAATACCACCACAACCAAAATATTCAACTTTCGACCCTTGTTTCCCTTTGTTCGAGTTTGACGCACACAAACACCCCTTTCTTAACACTTTTCGTTTTCAAGAATTGATTTTTATGACGATCAACTTGTATAACTAGTAATAAGACACCATAATAAGCATAGAAGTACAACTTAAATCAAATTTAGAAAACTTACAACTTTGGCGAGTTTGGTTCGATTTTGACGCAAGAGAAAGAGACCCAAAAACCTTTTTCTATAACCCGCGTCTATCTAATATCAATCCACTATCGATCTTTTAACCCCGTGTTCTTGGTAATCTTTAAAAAAATCAAATGTTTCTTGCCCCTTGGTGTTGTTCGTCCCGGAAATAGAAGAATAGAGAGGAGAGAGAGAAGAGATATTTTATGTGTTTGTTTCAAAAATTAGTGTATGAAATGATATATGAGGTGTAGGAAAGAATATAATAGTACTTAGTTTGAGACAACCTATCTAGAAAAGCGCCTTATTCTTGTCCCTTATGGCCCATTCTTGAACCGAAATTGTAGCCTAAAGTGCTCGGTTCTTCTTTCGTGTCGAGATCACTTAAAAGCTCAAAGTTTGATGATTTAAAACGTTACCCAAGTTTAATTAATATTCCCATTGCGTTTAAAATCACTTTTCCATAAATATAGGTTATTTATACGACACCTATCACCTTAATTTGTTACAAAAATTCAATCTAGACGCAGTCGGCCGGGTCAGGACCGAAAACATGAATTTTTGTTAAAAACATTAACCGAAACTCCTCACAATTATGAAAAATTTTAAATCCCCAAAATACGCTTTGTGTCAAATTGACTTGCTCAAAATTACACTTTAAACGACTGTTACAAGTCATTTTACCGAATTTCACTAATATGACCGCTTTTCCTGACAAGCTTACAATTCCACATACAACCAAGCCGAATTACTTTTAAACCCAACGTTGCTAAATCTGAATTTAAATAAATAAGCTCATTACACACTTTCGAATCACTTAAACTTATTCCCAAACAAACTGTCGTGCCGGTACGCGCTGCGTGACGATTTTCAGGAAATCACGGGAAAGCTTCCCGGAATTACTTAAAATACACACTAGAACATAAAGTGTATTTGGCTACACCAAAAAAGTGTAACGATATACATATAGTCACACATTTTTGAGTTAGTGGCCGTATCCATTAAAAAACAGTGACCAAAACCTTAACATGTGTGACTAATTAGGTACAAATTTAGTTGGATTAATCATATGAGATGACCGTTAAAACCTGTATAGTAGCCACGATAGCATGTTATATTATTATATTTAGTCACATACAATTAAGCATAAAGTGGCCAAAAGTGTTAATAAGTGTGACCATATGGTGTTTAAAATGAAGTAAAAGTGTATTTTGTGTGACTATTGTTCATCCAATGGCCACATGAATTTTATGTTTGTGTAGCCTTTTGTAATATTTAGTCACACAAAGCATGTTTTACTATTATTTAGTCGCATACAATTTTAAGCGTAAAAGTGACCAAAAGTGTTAAAAGTATGACCATATGTTGTTTAAGATGACAAATAGTATTTTGTGTGACTATTTATTATGCCAATGGCCACATGAATTTTATGTTGTGTGGCCGTTTTTAATATTAGTCATACAAAAGCATGTTTTTATGGGTATTTGAGTCACATACACTTAAGCAAAGGAAGGACAAAAGTGTTAATAAAGTGGATCATATATGTCTGTTATAAAAAATTGAAAGAAATGTGTATTTTGTATTACTATGTATCATGCCAAAGAGCCGCATGAATATATGTTTGTGTGGCCTTTTGTAATATTTAGTCACACAAAGCATGTTTTTTTGGTATTTAGTCACATACAATTAAGCATAAAGTGGCCAAAAATGTTAATAAGTGCGACCTCTATGTTAGTTTAAATTGAAGAATAATTGTGTATTTTTGGTGTGTCTATTGATCTATAACCAAAGGCCACAGGAATTTTAATGTATGATGTGGCCATTTGTAATATTTAGTCACATAAAGCATGTTTTTTTTTTTTATTTAGTCACATACAATTAAGCATAAAGTGGCCACACTACTAGAAAAACTGCCAATACAAAACGGCCTGAAATCGTTGCTAAACTGCCCAATTTCGTTGCTAAACGACGTTAGCAACGATATTAGCAACAAACACCCTCCGTTGCTATATCGCCCGTTGCAAAGTGAAAGATCGTTGCAAAATCTTGGTATTCATTGCTAAACAGCAACGAAAAATGTAGTCCGTTGTAAATTTACTAGACACAAAGCCGTTGCTAATTGCTTAATTTTGCAACGAGCAATGTTTGTTGCTAATTAGCAACGAACTATACTTTAGCAACGCCTATATTTTTTGCCAACCGATATTAGTTGTTGCAATTTTTGCAACAGAAGTCGTTGCTGAGTTTATTAGGCTGTAAATATTATATAAACCAGTACCAAATAAGCACCATAAACAATTTATTAACAAGACAATAAACTCATACATTCTAGTTTCCAAAAACCAAAGGTTCTATCGACAGTTAACACATTCACATTTGTTCTAAACTGATACAAAAACAACAACGTGCATTGGACATATACAACTTGACCGAAAACTATAGCTTCCACTTCAACGCATACTTCCTAAAACCAGACACTCGAGCAGGCATCTACGTTATGTCAACTGCAACACTGTATCAACAAAATAAGTGTTAGCTTTTAGACATGCATGTTTTTATATCTAGCCAACTAATCAAGAAATGAAGAGTATCAAAAGACAATTGTAAGATTTACATGCTCACTTGCTTCTCAAGATGATACTAAAAGCCCCATTGTATTTTAGTTCCTAGAACTGGAGTCCGAATAATAAGGGCCATTAACACATCTATGATTAAACAAAAAGAAATCAAAGATTATCAATATTATAAAGGGGAACCACCACTAAATTAGATAAATTGAAAAGGACTAAGCACATATAGTTAAATAAAGTATTTAACAAAGAGACTGTCATATACAAATTTCATGATAGATTTCAAGAATAAGCAACAATGAAGAAATAAGGGGGGGGGGGGTTTGTGGAAGTGAAAATGTACTCTCAAGATACTTGCAAGCCAAAAAACAAAAGTATCACTAAAGCATATCTAAGTGAGCTCATGAAAATAGACTTTTCTAAATCAACATATACGGTTATGTATAATTTAACTATCAGGTAGGTACAGTATACATGTGAAACTGAAAAGTTGTTCAAATTCAAGTGACATGGTTAAGTGAGTATACAAACTAAGTTGAAGTGCATAAAAAATGTAGTATTTATGAGATACCTGAGATATTCTGTCTTCCAGTACCAACTTTAGGCTTGTGTATGTAGGGTTTTCCTCGTCGCACACAAGCACCTAATAAACAAAACAAACAAAACAGAAATTTCATAGTGCGAATAAACAAAATTCAAAGTGATACATATAATGTTTGCATGTGATTCGCTAAAGGGTGTGGAATGTATGCACGTTTATAAAACATACATAATATGACAAACATATCAATTTTATTCGACCCACTTGGCCAACGGCCATCATAGGTAAAAAAGCTAAAATAAGAAGCTACTATCAAACATTCATGATAACCATCCACTTCACATACATTATTTATTATTTTATCGTATACCAACTTACCTGAGCTAGTCAAAGTAGGTTGTACAAGTCATAACCGCTACAAGTGGTATCCATGGCCCTACGCATCATCCCAGTGTTAACCTTGTCAGGATGAGACCAAAGCATCTACATGAAAATTCAATTGTTTACTTAAAGGATAAATTATCAAGAAGAAAAAGAACACAAATGGGACAATATAGACTCATAAATGAGGTCTATGTACCTGGATTAGTCATTTGATTACAATCTGGTAAACAAGTGTCCTCCGGATTGAGCCTCGGATGAAGACCTGTTGTGTAAAGGGCACATGTTAGTCCTTTACCATGAAGATGGTCTCGCAATGAATATACATAAAGGTAGAAGTGGCAAATTGGTTGGTTCGGGTCATGGGGTCATGCTTTAAGAATGGGTCATGGGTCGAACGGGTCGGGTCGGGTCGGCCCACTAAATTATAGTGTTTTCATACATTTTTGAACGTTTTATACGTTTCGTCAGCTTTTTTACGTTTTCGTCCGTTTTTTTATGTTTTCGTCCGTTTTTATGTTTTTGTCCGATTTCTTACGTTTACGTTTTCGTCCGATTTCTTACGTTTTTTACGTTTTCGTCCGATTTCTTAAGTTTCCGTCCGTTTTTTTACGTTTTCGCTCGTTTTCTTACGTTTTCGTCAGATTTCTTACGTTTTCGTCAGATTTTTACGTTTTCGCCCGATTTCTTACGTTTTCGTCCGTTTTTACGTTTCCGTCCGATTTCTTACGTTTCCGTCCGTTTTTTTGCGTTTCCGTTGGTTTTTTTACGTTTTCGCACCCTTTTTTTACGTTTTCGTCATATTTCTTACGTTTTCGTCTGTTTTTTACGTTTTCGTGTCTGTTTTATACGTTTTCAGCCGATTTCTTACGTTTTCGTCCGTTTTTTTGCGTTTTCATCCGTTTTTTTGCGTTTCCGTTGGTTTTTCTTACGTTTTCGCCCCTTTTTTTTACGTTTTCGTCAGATTTCTTACGTTTTCGCCCGATTTCTTACATTTTCGTCTGTTTTTTACGTTTTCGTTATATTTCTTACGTTTTTGTCCTTTTTTTTACGTTTTCGTCCGTTTTTTTACGTTTTCTTCATATTTCGTCGGTTTTTTACGTTTTCGTCCAATTTATTACGTTTTCGTCTATTTTTTTACGTTTTCGTTTGATTTCTTACGTTTTCGTCCGATTTCGTATGTTTTTGTTATGTTTTCTTCCGGTTTGGACGTTTTCTTTTGTTTTTTCACCCCTATCTTAGTTTTCTTATGTTTTATACGTCTTTATTCATTTTTAAAAAAAGACAACGTAAAAAAACCAGACGAAAACGTAAAAAAACGGACGAAAACGTAAGAAATCAAACGAAAACGTAAAAAAACACACGAAAACGTAATAAATCGGACGATAACTTAATAAATCAGACGAAAACGTAAGAAATCAGTGGAAAACGTAATAAATTGGACAAAACGTAAGAAATCGAACGAAAACGTAAACAAACAGATGCAAATGTAAAAAAACAGACGAAAACGTAAAAAATCGGACGAAAAAGTAAAAAAACATACGAAAACGTAATAAATCAGACGAAAACGTAAAAAAAATGATGAAAACGTAAGAAATATGATGAAAACGTAAAAAAAACCGTAAGAAATCGGGCGAAAACGTAAAAAATCGGACGAAAACGTAAAAAACGAACGAAAACGTAAGAAATTTGACGAAAACCTAAAAAACAGACGAAAACGTTCAAAAAACGTATAAACGTAAAAGAAAGTTATGATTATGGTATATCACTTTTTAAAGTTATAACTAATTAGGTTAAAGTTTAACTAGGTCGGCCCATTCGACCCATTCCTATGACCCATTGGACCCATTCATTTAATTTAAAAGCATGTTTAAAAGTCTATTGGACCCAAATATCATTTAACTTAAAGACCCAAATGACCCAAATATTAAAAAAAATAACCCAATTAAACTTATTCTTTTATATTTTGGTCAAGATTGCCACCTCCTTTACATAAAGGCAATTAATTAAGATTGAAAATGCCATTATTTTATAAAATTACAATAAGTAGCAGAAAACACATGTAGATGTGGTAGAACAAAAGTTAATTAACATTATCTTAATATCTACAACAAACAATATCATCAACAGGCAAGGTGGGACATGAATTTCAATCATCTTTACAAACAACGTCATCAATAGACACATACCCAAATATGATATATCATATTATTAATACACTCTGTTAATTAGATAAGTAGAATATACCAAACACATGGTCTCTAACTACAAGAAAGGCAAAGATAAACTATAATAATCTAAATGCTTTGATAATTGATGGAGGTTTTACAAAATAGATAAGATTAATACCAAACAGAGAGTCTTTGATGACTACATCATGAGGCATGAGTGATTTCGACGGTAGCAAATGGAGAAAATGAAGAACCATTGTAGATAAAGTTGAAAGAGGGAGAGATTGGAGTGAGGCGGCTGTGTGAGGAGATGAATGGAGAGAACTAGGGTTGCAAAAATAAGTTTTTATATTTTCCTTTAAAAAAATATATAGATTTTCAATTTGGGGGGAATTGATCAGCCAAAAAAAATCAAAATGAAATTTGGGGAAAAATGAACTAAGTATTTGCGGCAAACTAAAATATACTTTGATAGTTTTGAGTTTAGCTTTTTTTTTAAAACCTAAAAGTAGTTTAGGCTTAATAACGTGATCATATGTATCGGTTTTTTGCTACTCTTAAATAATGTGTGACAAAATTTGAGTTCATAATTTAGACACATAAACAAACACTTCATGTAACCATATATAACATTATGAATTTAGATACACAAACACTTAATATGACTAATATGAAATCTGAAATTTAATGATAACCGATTTCATATTTTGCTCTAAATAATAGCCACATGAATACTTCACGATGTGACTGTTATGAATATATTGATCACATATAATCACTTTAAATGTGGCCATAAACAAAATTTAGTCACACATTTATGATATGATGTGGCTATTGTAAAGGCATATAGTCACATAATCGTGTTGTAAGTAAATGTGACTACATATTAGCTTTTGGCAAGCTAACACAAACTAAACTTTAAACACACATATTAAGTTACGTAACCATATGTACTGGGTTTTGGCTACACTTACATAATGTGTGACAAAAAGTTTAGTGTGACCATATATGGCATTTGGTCATAGTGTTCAAGTGTGTGACATATATTTGTTACTATTTATATGTATATTGTGACTAATGCTTCAACCTTACTTTTCATTTGTCACGCGTTCCAAATTCATATGTGGCTAAATAATTAGCAAAAGATAGCAGTCACTCTTAAATCATGTGTGACAAAACTTGACTGTATGATTTAGACACATAAAAAATTACCAGTTACCTTTAGCCACATAAATGTTCGAATGTGTGGCAATATAGTTCTAATGGTCACACGATCAAAATTTCATGTGTGGCTAATTAGTAAATGTTGTCTATTTTGGTACCTTTAACCACAAGAAATGGGTGTCCGTCCTAACACGAGCGACTAATCGTAACACAACCACGCACGGTTAACTGTGCTCACCAACACTGATCTTATCCATCCAACCGAAAATAACACAAAATACTGCTAATTACTAAACAAAATTTCAAACAAAATTTCCTTCACTATCATAAAAATGATTTCAATACAAATCATCTAACGACTAATAAGGATTTGTCATAACTACCTCTAAAAAAAACTTTTCTAATCATAATATCGACACTGTCTGACGCTACTCGGTTTAGTGATATACATAACTGCTAATCAAATCTCATACATCCTACACATCTCCCCTAGGCTCCTGCCCTCTCCTCATACTATCAACAATCTCAGCCAAATCTAACCGCGCACGCCTCTCCTCTGCGATCTGTAATCGCAACTCCCGGTTATCCATCTGCGTATCACTAATGGCATGCCACAGAGCTGCTCTCTGCGCATGCGTCTGACCTGCCCATGACTTCATGGCTAATACTGGTCTCTAAATCGCTCCAAAAGTCACTGCAACCCTCTCCTACTCATGCTCTGGACTCCTAAATCAATATCTTTAGGATAAGATCTCATCCCTGACTGCCCCTGACCCAGTAAACAACTCTCCTATATCCCAATCATACCTCTCAAACAAAGCAGGTGATAGCTCCCCTAATCGTACCGTATAATCACGAATCAATCCTCCTTGTATCTCAACCTGGGCTCCCAACTTAGTCAAAAATCCCTCAGTCTCAGCCGTAGCGGGTGAAGCTACAAACGATGGAACGGTTAGTGGTATCATGGGTGATGAAATAGGTGAAGGAACGATAGATAGTGCTGGAGAAACAGGAAGTGAACCAGACGACCACTTAAGAGATGGCAGTGTCTGAACAGGTGGTGTGGGTGGTGGGTAAGCAGGAACATAAATGTAAACCCTATCATCCTCTGGGTCTATCCATGTAGTAAGTGTGGGTTGCCTAAGTACCGACACTCTCTCTGGTCTCTCAGGCTCTAGTACAGATCCAGAACTCTGACCTACCTCGAATACACTAGGCATCCGGCCCTCCCCCAACGCTATCTCCCTGCGTCTCAACGCCCTATAACCTAATCCTAGAGGCTCACCCATGGCTGTCTCCACAACCGGAGCTGCCCTCTACTGACCCCAGGTACAGCCGCATCCCCTCCTAAACCAAGACTCTCAACTCTTATATTGAGGCCCTCGTCCCCCGCAGCAAGACCCTCATCCCCTGCAGCGAGACCCTCGTCCTCTGCGTCCTCGCTCTCACTATCAGAATCTAAACTCTCCTCTACCTCTTCTTCATCATCCTCCACTAACTCAGATGTACCCCGAGAACGCTTTCGTGAAGGAAGGTCTAGCGGTGATGATGATGGTGAACTCTCGTAAGAGGACCTAAACCTATTACGAAACGCTAATTTGGACATACCTGCCACCTCTGCTATATTGGCAGAGAGGCCAGGTGACATCGCAGGCAGAACACGCACGGTCGTACGTGCGGTCCTACGGAGAATGGGAATCAAGGTGGTGAAGCATGGGTAAGCGGGTGATCTGGTAAAAGTGGTGTGGTGAAATCCGATGGCGTAGATCTAGCACTAGACGTGTCATAATCCACTGAATCCTCAGCATGACGTGTGGGTGGTGTACTATCAGGTAGTGGAGTGGGTGATGCTATAGTGTAGGGTGACTCAGGTGTCTCAGTCTAAACTAAATAAGCATGCCTAATAGCCTCATAAGGATCCTCAGGAAATGGTACGGGCACTCAGTGGCTCTGAGCTCCGTCAGCCTGGGTGGAAGACTCAATGTCCGTCTCAACTAAATAAGCCAACCTAATAGCCTTATAGGGATCCTCAGGAAATGGTACGGGCATTCGGGGGCTCTGAGCTCCGTCAGCCTAGGTGGAAATCTCTGGGTCAACAAACACTAGGGTAGACATCATGTGATAACACGATAAAAAGGGTATAAATATTTCATAAAATATCATTATCCAAATTAACAGCATAATTATGCTTACATATATAAATCATCATAGAGTTCGAAATTAGACGTTCGTAACCGTACACACACACACACACACATATATATATATTAAATATATCGGGAAAAATACGAACAACAAATAAACACCGACCAGGTTCGATACCGAACAGGCACTTCTGGTCATCACATAGAGCACATAATCCCACACAAGCATACCCTTAATTCATGTCGCTACCTGCGACATTTCCACTAAAACTCTCAAGGCAACATGCACTACTCTAAGGCAAGCACGAACAACATCAATCAATCATCATCGCTACCCGCTATAATTTTAACTACATTCTCAAGGCATCGCACACTACTACTAAGGTAACATGGCAATCCTAAAATCAATATGCTCTCAAACTCAACACTCGCAAGCGTTCTCATCATTTTACAACCTATCATTTTTAGTTAGGTCTCATCACTCACACATCCATTACCAACCATTAACATTGCTTGTAGAAAACTAACTCATCAATTCACGAGTGCCCTCAGGAATTAAGCATATTGATCAGGCTATGCTAAATTTAGGGAAATACATGAACTTCTCGGGCTAGTTGACTTTCGTCATGGTCGAGGTTTTAATAAAAACATACTTCACTTTGGTTATAGTTGCGTTTATATTTTATTTTATAAAAACCGGCATTCTCTATAACCTTGGCTCTAGATAGCAATATGTCACACCCCGTCAGTGGCGAAACACGGGATACGACGATACCATCATCGCACAAGATACAAGATCATACACTTTACAATTTAACAAAAAAAGAAATGTCGTGTACATTAATTTTACAAGTTAAGACTTGACAATAAAATAAACAAACCCCATCTTGACCCAATCCCCTTGGGTTTACATCTTGCTCTTCCAACATCATTCACATACCTTTAATTGACACCCTAAAATGATACTTACAAAAACTCAACAAATAATGTTTGGTAAGCTTCGTAGGTTTGACCTTAAACCAAAAGTTGTGCCAATATCTCAAAACAGTGGACATAGTAGCAATATGAACAGTGAATATATGCAAATTCACCCAATAGACATAGCATCCCCCCGCTAATCATGTAACACGACCTAGCATTCCTGCTAGTCGATCACCATGCCCTAGCATCCCCGCTAGTCATGAAAACAACATATACCAATGCTCTTGGAGTCGCAACTCCGATATGTCACTTACGCACCTAAAGGGCCTACCAGCTGGAGCACTATATTAGGGCAGGACCACACTAGACATGGCAATTCCTTGCCAATCACCCTTTGCCGTGCCAAACACAGTACACGCAAGTAAAATCACAACCCTTGACATGCCAAACACAGTACATGCAAGTAAAATTACATCACATATATTCACATAGCAATCATAAGCACATAATTGTCCCAAAAACAAAACCACGTTTCGCACAGTTCAAAAGAAAACAGTTCAAAACACATTTGAGTATCATTTTCCCCCAACGGAAAAACAGTAGAAAAATGGGGCTACGAGAACTCACCTCAATAATAATAATGCAAACTACACAAATCTCAAACTCAACGCACAAATAATCTCAACGCAAGCGCACAGCAGTACCCGGCCACGACCTAATCATTTACGACACTTTATTAATGTTGTATAAAAAGTTTGTCTTATGTATAGTATCGTACTTTACTCACACCAAGATTCTCAATCCCGTTACAAAGACCTCTTTCCTTATCACAAAACCTTTACTTTTTATCTCAAAACCGTTATCTCATAACAAAACCGTTATCTTTTACCAAAACCGTTATCTCATAACAAAACCGTTATCTTTTATCAAAACCGTTATCTCATAACAAAACTGTTATCTTTTACCAAAACTATTATCTCATAACAAAACCGTTATCTTTTACCAAAACCGTTATCTCATAAAAAAACCGTTATCTTTCACCAAAACTCTTATCTCATAACAAAACCGTTATCTTTTACCAAAACCGTTATCTCATAACAAAACCGTTATCTTTCACCAAAACTCTTATCTCATAACAAAACCATTATCTTTTACCAAAACCGTTATCTTTTACCAAAACCGTTATCTTTTACCAAAACCGTTATCTTTTTCCCAAAACCGTGTATCTAATAATTATGGTTGTGTGGTAAATTACTCAAAACACGTAGGCTAAGTGTGACATCAACATCATTTATCCAAAACATCGATCACCGTTGAAACGGGACAAACGATCAAACAATCCAAGAAAATCTGACGAGAAATAAGTGGGAGTTCGAAGATCGAAAATAAACGAATAAACATCTCCGCAATGTTAAAGTATACATATACTTGAATATATTTATAATAATAAAAATAATATATTTTATTATTTTCTGTCTCCTTTAACGCATCAAAAGGTAATTAAACAAACCATATGAACCGAAATCAATTATAAGCCGAAGCCCAATAAGCCAAACCAAAATAGGCCGAACCAAATAAGCAAAATAAAATAAGCCGAAACTTTTATAAGCCGAACCACAATAAGCCAAAACAAATAAGCCACAAATAAGCCAAAAATAAGCCCAATTTATAAGCCAAAACCAAGCCATAAGCCCAAACCAATATAATCCGAAACAACTAAGCCATAAGCCAAAACCACTATAAGCCCACACAATCAAATAATCTTAAACTAAGCTTATTTTTAAGCATCTTTCAAAATAAGCCCAAAAAGTACTTTGACAAAACTATAAAAATACCGCCACAACCAAAATATTCAAACTTTCGACCCTTGTTTCCCTTTGTTCGAGTTTGACGCACGCAAACACCCCTTTCTTAACACTTTTCGTTTTCAGGAATTGATTTTTATGACGGTCAACTTGTACAACTAGTATTAAGACACCATAATGAGTATAAAAGTACAACTTAAATCAAATTTAGAAAACTTACAACTTTGGCGAGTTTGGTTCGATTTTGACGCAAGAGAAAGAGACCCAAAAACCTTTTTCTATAACCTGTGTCTATCTAATATCAACCCACTATCAATCTTTTAACCCCGTGTTCTTGGTAATCTTTAAAAAAAATGTTTCTTGCCCCTTGGTGTTCTTCGTCCAAAATAGAGAGAGAGAGAGAAGAGAGATATTTTATTTTGTGTTTGATTTCAAAATGAGTGTATGAATGATAGTTTGAGGTGGTGGAAGAATATAAGAGTACTAGGTTGAGACAACCTAGCTAGAAAATAGCCATCTTGTCCCTTATGGCCTATCTTGACCGAAATTGGATCCTAGGAGGGTCTCGGGTTCTTCTTTTCGTGTCGGGATCACTTAAAAGCTCAAAGTTTGATGATTTAAAACATTACCCAAGTTTAATTAATATTCCCATTGCGTTTAAAATCACTTTTCCATAAATCTATGTTATTTATACAACACCTATCACCTTAATCTGCTACAAAAATTCAATTTAGACGCCGCCGGCCGGGTTAGGACCGAAAACATGAAATTCTGTTTAAAACTCAACCGAACCATCCTCACAATTATAAAAATATTTAAATCCCCAAAATACGCTTTGTTAAATTTGACTTGCTTAAAATTTACACTTTAACGACCGTTACAGTCTTTTTACCTAATTTCACGAATATGACCGCTTTTTGACAACTTTCAATTCACATACAAACGATTTACGTTTTAAACCAACGTTTTCTAAATCATGAAGTTATTAATTAAATAAGCTCATTACACACTTCCAAATCACTTAAACTTATTCCCAAACAAACTGTCGTGCTGGTACGCGCTGTGTGACGATTTTCAGGAAATCACGAGAAAGCTTCCCGGAATTACTTAAAATACAAACCAAATACTCCGAAATGGAAAGACGAATCAAAAGTGATTCTCTCCCAAAATTCAAGACTCCATCAAACTCCCGGTTAAACCGCAGTCGTTTTACGCAAAATAGTCAACTAAAGTCAACTTTTCAGCTTTCATCAGGAAAACTGACAAGATCGAAAGACTTCAAAATACAAAATTATAATATTTTATAATACTTAACCCTGGACAAATTACCGATTATCACAAGTAAGTTTTTAGAAAAAATATTTTACTTGGATAGAACTTTTAATTATGAATCCGTGCATATAAGGATCACTAAAAATGGAATTAAAATGGAGGGGATATAGATTTTATACCATTTCAATAAATAAATTTATAAAAAGTGTTTTTATAAATTTCAACCCACTGTTATTGTTCATAACAGTTTATATAAATATTGTAAGTATAATATTTTGCTAGATTTCTCAAATACGATTCCATACATATAAAGAACAAGCGAAACGGAATTAAAACGAATGAGTTATGATTTTTACGAGGTTACAACAATTAATTATATAAAAGTAATTTTATATAATTTTACAGAAATAGTAAAAGTACTGTTCATCAGTAGCTAAAATATTATAAATGTAATATTTTGATAGATTTTATTAATGCAAAACCGTGGGCATAAGAAACATATAATGAGGTTTATAAAACCTTGTGCACTATTTTTACTTTTGTACATTCTTTTATAAAACAATTAAACTATTTATATAATATCATTATATAATCAATAAAAATATTAAATCGAGTATTATTAACAAATGATACACTGTTGAACAACAATAATATTTTATTTTACGGATACAAATACATATACCTTTATTTAACAAAGTACCATTTAAATATTGTTTTGACATTTTAAATTAAACAAAAACTATTAGGTGGTAGTGTAACTATATAACTTGCAATGTTGTATTTACATTAATTACATTATACTTATACGACCTATAATTAATTAGGTTGTACTCGGATTTCGCGAGACATTTCACTTACTTGATTTAGATAATCAATCATTCACTTGAGGTTAGTTCGTAGCCCCGCTTTTATACAATTACAATGACTTACAACTTTGGGGTGAGAAACATGCATTGTTTTATGATTAGACGCAAGTACACTTTTATACAAATCACGAGTTTGCCTAAGTAGCTATAACCCACTATGCCCACGAATCATGAACTGTTAATTATTGGATTGTAAGCGCGAATGTTATGAATATATCTATTTGGGATTGACATCCCTATTCGGGGGAGTAGCGCTCACTAGTTTCGGAGGTACCGAAACGACGAATGTATACCATGTCGGAACAATTTGGATGTTGCGGGTTGAACATCTACATGGGCACATTATTTGCATTAATTTGTATACATATATGTTGTAGCTTCAGTGTCATGAGCTTAGTGCATTTCGTAATTACTTTTGAGATATTGTATGTGTTACATGTCTTACACTTGGAAATCTTGCGGTCCTACTTTATAAATTACTTAAACTTGTGAATTCACCAACTTTATGTTGACGTTTTAAAGCATGTTTTTCTCAGGTCAATAAGGCAAGAACAAGGATGCATTAGTGGTCATCATTTTTTTTTTTGAACGGCAATTTATAAAACAAAACAAACTAGCAAGGAGCTAGATTACAAAGAAATAAGATACGGAGTTTTAAGCCATGAACAAGTTAAGCTGTGAGCTTTTGTATCAAACAACTTTAATTAAATCCAATGTATCATTTTGGAACGACTCATATAGAGGCCGTTCTCATAGCTTGTGCTATTGATCTATGATGTAACACTCTCAGACCCATATTCCGCTACGACCCTATTTGGGGGTGTTACAGATTGGTATCAGAGCAAAAGTTATAGAGAACCAGGTCACATGTTTTTACTTGGACTATAACTGTTTTCAAATATTGCATCATACAAATGTTTTTCATGGGACATACACTATTTGGTTGCATTAGTTGGTTAAACTAGATGCTTACATGATTTATATACGTGTTTATATTATATTACGTATATACTATACTGGTCTTATATAATATACTTATATAAGTTTATATTATTGTTTCAGATATAGTCATGTCAATGAATTCTTCTCATTCTACTGTGTCATATACTTCCATTTCCTCTGAGGCACGATCATGGAGTATCCCGACTATGGACCCTTACGAGGATATTGCTATCAAGGGCAGCTAAACACCTTTGTTCACAAGCTATGTGCCTGAACCCTATGGAGTAGAGCTCATTTATATACAAGTGTATGTGATCCATGAGCCGATTACCCGATACCTTGGCTCCCTCAGATGTTGGGGACATTCCGTCGTGGATCGGGTCTCTACTCTATTGATGCTTACCGGTAGCTTATCACCGGACTATGTGGCTGACTCCGATCTAGAGGAGGACTAGATTGACTATGCTGCCGATGCTGATGACGATGAGGATGGGGATGAAGAGTCCTATGAGGACGACGATGATGAGGAGGAGGAGCACCTAGCTCCTGCCGACTCTACTGCTATTGCTGTTGTTGCTTCTCCAGTTGTTGACTTTGTCCCCTTTGCTGAGGAGACAGAGTCGTTTAAGATCGATGAGTCTGCGGCTACACCACCACCACCACCTGCATACCATACTACTTCTAGGATGTCTTTCTGAACCTAGACACCTATATAGTTTCCTTCTGAGGCAGAGGTTGCTAGGCTTCTTGCCTTACCTACTCTACCACCATCTCCACTGACTCCATTATCATCACCACTTCCCCAGATTCCCTCACCATCATTACCTTTACCATTACCACCCACCCATACTAACCCTACCTACGTTGAGGTACCTTTGGGATACAAAGCAGTCAAGATTCGGTTAAGAGCTGCATCACCACTACCATTACCTGCACCATCCACTAGCCGCAGATCTGACATTCCTGAGGCTGACATACCGCCTCAGAAGAGGCTACTACTTGCTGCTCCCACACCTAGGTTTGAGGTTATGGAGAGTTCTGTTGCTGCTGCTGCTAGACAGTCGGGATCTACTATGGCCCGTAGGGTCGATTACAGTTTTATAGATATTATGGATGCCAATATCTGAGCTTCTGAGAGGAGGACTATGGCTGCCATAGAGGTGGTCAACTTGAGGGTTAGTTATCAGGCTGATGTGCGTAGACGGGAGAGCGAGGAGTTCTATACATGACATCATGATGCACAGAGGGATCGTGCTGCTCTACGTGATGAGGTAGATACATTGAGGAGGTACCTTTCCTCCCTGTGTACTACTCATGAGCAAGAGTGAGTTGAGGCCCGTCAGTCTTTAAATAGGTCTGAGGCCCACAACAGGGCTTTAAAGGCACGAATTGCAGTTTTAGAGACTTAGGCGTATCGCCACGAGTGGCAGCGTTAGGACTCTGATGATCATGCGACTAGAGCCATCATGCGTATCCAGGCACTGAAGGCTTGAGTACGCATTGACACTTTAGAGGATACCGGCAGTAGTGCTTAGTTTTACTCTCTGTCATGTCATAGCTATCATGTATAGCCTGCTAAGTATTATGGGTAACTCCCAGCTAGCAGGCTGTAGGGATTTTGTTTCATTTGTAGCTATCATGTATGGCATGTTAAGTATTATGGGTTAGTCCCAGCTAGCATTGCCTTAGGACCATATTTTCATTTTGTATCTCATTGTACTGATCATGTTGTAATCAGAACTATCATGTATGATTATCGATGTTTTTATGTATGGATGTTGATTTATTTATGTCATTGTTGATTTCACTTCAGTTGTATATTCTACTGTGTGTTGTGATCTCGTTTTATTTATGTTTCATATGTCATGTCACGATCATGATTTTATGAAATCTAACGTGTATCATATTTTCTTGTGATTTTAAAGAAAATACCACCAAAGAAAAGAACCTCTACAACAACCACCACCACCACATCTATGACCGATGCTCAACTTCAGGCACTAATGGCCCAAGGAGTTGCTGATGCATTGCCAGAACGTGACGCAGACAGAAGCAGGAATGGCGACGACAGTCATGATTCAGGGAGTGACGGAAGAAGGCGAATGCATGTTGCTCGAAAGTGTACCTATAGTGACTTCCTCAAATGTCAACCCCTGAATTTCAAGGGTACTGAAGGAGTTGTTGGTCTTACTCAGTGGTTTAAAAAGATGGAATCTGTCTTCATATCAGCAACTGCACAGTCGCATGTCAAATCAAGTTTTCTACTTGTACTCTCCAGGGAAATGCTTTAACTTGGTGTAACTCCCACGTTAAGACTGTTGGCCATGATGTTGCATACGCAATGACATGAAAAGCATTGAAAAAGATGATGACTGATAAATACTGCCTGAGAGGCGAGATTAAGAAGCTGGAAATTGAATTATGGAACTTAAAGGTGAAGGGCACTGATGTGGAAAGCTATAGCCAACGTTTCCAAGAGTTGGCATTGATGTGCTCGAGAATGTTTCCTAAAGAATCGGATGAAGTTGAAAAATATGTCGGTGACCTTCCCGACATGATCCAAGGAAGTGTAATGGCATCTAAGCCCAAGAAGATGCAGGATGCAATTGAGTTTGCAACCGAATTGATGAATCAAAAGATCCGTACTTTGGCTGAACGACAAGCTAAAAAGTAAAAGAAAGTTTGAGGACACTTCAAGGAACAATCAAAACCAACAACAGCCTTTCAAAAGGCATAATGTGGCACGGGCCTATACTGCAGGGCCTGGGGAAAAGAAACCGTACAGAGGATCTAAACCTTTGTGCCCTAAATGCAACTACCATCATGATGGATAGTGTGCTCCCAAGTGTGCCAACTGCAAGAGGACTGGCCATTCGGCCCGGGACTATAAAAGCCAGCTTGTTGCTGCCAACAACAACCAGAGAGCCCAAGGGGCAAATCAAAGAGTTCTCACTTGCTTTGAGTGTGGAGCTCAGGGCCATTTCAAGAATAATTGCCCGAAGTTAAGGAACAAGAATCAGGGAAACCATGCTGGAAATGGTAATGCTGTGGCAAGAGCTTATGGCGTGGCCACTGCAGGGACAAACCCGAACTCCAATGTTGTCACATGTACGTTCCTCCTAAACAACTGTTATGCTTTGATTTTATTCGATACTGGTTAGGAGTTTCGTGTCTACTACATTTAGTTCTTTGATTGATATCATCCCAACTACACTAGACCATGGTTATGACGTCGAGTTAGCTGATGGTACAATAATTGGGTTAATACACTTATACGGTGTTTCACTTTGAATTTTGTGAATCGTCCATTCAACATCGATTTAATGCCCGTAGGCATGGACTGGTTATCAAAATATCATGCTGTAACGTATCCCCTTTGGAAATGAAACCTTAATTGTTCGTGGTGACAGAAGCAGCAACGAGCACGGGTCTTGATTAAACATAATCTCATGCACAAAAACGTAAAAGTATTTGCTGAAAGGATGTCATGTCTTTTTATCACATGTTACCACAAAGAAGGTTGAAGACAAGTCGGAGGAGAAGCGACTTGAAGATGTACTTATTGTTCGAGATTTCCCCGAAGTATTTCCCGAGGACTTGCTGGGTATTCCACCAACCCGACAAGTGGAATTTCAAATCAATTTAGTACCTGGTGCTGCACCTATAGCACGGGCGCCTTATCGATTAGCTCCGTCCGAGATTAAAGAATTGTCGGATCAACTACAGGAACTTTCCGACAAAGGCTTTATAAGACCCAATTCCTCACCTTAGGGAGCTCCGGTCTTGTTTGTCAAGAAGAAGGATGGATCATTTCGGATGTGCATCGACTACCGAGAATTAAATAAGCTAATGGTGAAGAACCGTTATCCGCTACCAAGGATTGATGATTTGTTCGATCAACTTCAAGGGTCGAGTGTCTACTCGAAGATTAGGTGTTGTGTTAATGCAGAATGAGAAGGTGATTGCTTATGCATTACGTCAATTGAAGATCCATGAGAATAATTACACGACTCATGATCTGGAGTTAGGAGCAGTAGTGTTCGCTCTGAAGATTTGGAGGTACTATCTGTATAGAACGAAGTGTACCGTGTTAACTGATCACAAAAGTTTGCAACACATCCTTGATTAGAAGGAATTGAACATGAGGCAATGTCGTTGGTTAGAGTTGCTCAGTGATTACGATTGTGAGATTCGTTATCACCTAGGGAAAGCAAATGTAGTGGCTGGCACTTTAAGCAGAAAGGAACGAATTAAGCCATTACGGGTTCGAGCCTTAGTGATGACTATTGGCTTGGATCTTCCTAAGAAAATTTTAGAAGCTCAAACTGAGGCAAGAAAACCAGAAAACCTTGGTGCTGAAGATGTGGGAGGTATGTTGATTGAAAATCTAAGGGAATTAGACAACCCCAAGAAGGAAAAGTTAGAACTGCGTGCTAATGGAACGCTGTGTTGAATAACTGAAGTTGGTTGTCGTGCTATGGTGACCTAAGGGCTTTGATTATGCATGAGTCCCACAAGTTAAAATATTCTGTTCATCTGGGTTCCGACAAGATGTATCAAGACATGAAGAAATTATATTGGTGGCCCAACATGAAAGCCGATATTGCCACCTATGTTAGCAAGTGCTTGACGTGTTTGAAGGTCAAACCTGAAAACCAAAACTGTCTGGTTTGTTGGTGCAACCTGAGATTCCTCAATGGAAGTGGGACAATATCACTATGGATTTTTTCACTAAGCTCCCAAGGACGTCAAGTGGTTATGATACCATTTGGGTAATTGTAGACCGTCTTACCAAGTCTGCACACTTTTTACCAATGAGGGAAATGACTCTATGGACAAATTGGCAAGAGTGTACATGAAGGAAGTAGTCACGAGACATGGAATACCAGTCTCAATCGTTTGTGACCGTGATGGTAGATTTACGTCGAATTTATAGAGGGCATTCCAAAAGGCTTTAGGTACTTGTTTGGATATGAGTACGACTTGCCATCCGCAGACCGATGGACAAAGCAAAAGAACCATTCAGACACTAGAAGATATGTTACACGCCTGCGTGATAGATTTTAGGAATGGTTAGGAAAGGCACTTACCGCTGATCGAATTTTCGTATAACAATAGTTATTATGCTAGCATTAAAGCTGCCTCATTCCAGGCACTTTATGTTCGGAAGTGTCGATCACCTGTTTGTTGGGCCGAGGTCGGAGACGCTCAGCTTACCGGTCCAGAACTTATTCATGAGACAACTGAGAAGATTGTTCAAATCAAGCAAAGAATTCAAGCCGCTCGTGATCGCCAAAAGAGTTATGCCGACGTGAGGCGTAAACCTTTAGAATTTCAAGTTGGTAATTGGGTCATGTTGAAGGTATCACCATGGAAAGGGGTTATTCGTTTTGACAAACGGGGAAAGTTGAACCTGAGATATATTGGACCTTTCAAAGTGTTAGCTAAGGTGGGAACCGTTGCTTACAGACTCGGACTTCCTCAACAACTAAGCAGGGTTCATAACACAATTCATAATTTGAAGAAGTTTTTATCCGACGAGCCGTTGGCAATTCCGTTGGATGAAATACACATTGATGATAAACTCTACTTCGTTGAAGAACCAGTAGAAATTATGGATCGTGAAGTCAAGCCGTTAAATCAAAGCCGCATTCCGATCATCAAGGTTCGATAGAACTCTAGGAGAGGTCCTGAGTTCACATGGAAACGTAAAGATCAATTCCGAAAGAAGTATCTGCATCTCTTCACAAAAACCGCACCCTCGACAAGTGCCGCATCTTGAGCCTTGCAAACAAGACTCCTTTAATGGGGGAAGACTGTAACATCCCGTTATTTTAGGTCATTTTATGACTCAACACTTTCCATTATTTATTTTTAGGCTTTTACTTGTTTACTTTTAATTTTCAACGTTTAGTTAAATCGCGTAAACTAAAAATCAACATTCAACGTAAACGGACATCAAACAAGTAAATGTTTATGTCAAGCAAGTGTTATATAATTATTACGAGGATAATTTATAACTTTTCATATTCTATTTTTATTGGTTACGTAAAACGTTTACGTTTCGTAATAAAATACAATTAAGCGTACACAGAAGCACCAATACCCATCTATACTCAAACAAATACCCACTATTATACCCAATACATAAAAATTAAATCAATCCTATGTTATATCACCTATAGTGGCCGGATCTAAGTAAATAAAACAAAAACTAGAATTCAAATTATACTTACAATTAAAACACATGCTTAATACTTTCCCACTAAAGTCTCATCCCTCCTCCTAAGGAGGAGGAGAGCACCTTACATATATGTACCATTACCACCTCCTAAACTCATGGTTTTGGTTAGTTGTATTGTAGATATTTCTAATATAAATAGAGATCACTAGTAAGACTTATACTCTTTATAACTAGCAAGTAAATCAAGCAAAAAAAACTCTCTTTTCTCACACTCATAAACCCACGACTCATTTAGGTGTTTTAGGGTATTCATAGTTTTGATTTTTCAAGTATACAAGTATTGTTGGGTATAATATCTAAGGTGTTATAAGGTGGTTTGGAAGCTTGGGTATTATCTTGCAAGGGTTGTAATCAAGAAGATAACTAGGGTTTTCTAGTTAGGGTTTTGAATTTGGGTTTGATTTCTAGGGTTTGATCTTGTGTTCTTCATTTTCCAATAAATCTCTAAGGTTTACTTGAACCCTAATCTTTCCATTTACTCGTTTACTTATTTTATATAATTGTTATTATGTTAATCACCACCTAGAGTTGCTTTGTGGATTTATAAAATATAAAAAGGTATATATGTGATTCGAATTTATATGTTCATATAAGGGATTGATGTTAAAAATATACTAGAACTCAAGAACACACTTTATATAAGTGTTAATTATTTTATATGTTTAGTTTGTAAATTAATTTGTTGAAAGTTTAATTACAAAGTTTATGTACAAATAAAGTGAGGACATTTTATCTTGGACAATCATTATGGACACAATTTATAGAACTCAAAATATACAAGACATGTGGTATAAAGTAATATAGAGGACTTGTACAAATTTAATCAAGTAATAGATTTATAAAAACTAATTTATAAATTATATAAATAAAGGGGTTGTTTTAAACCTACTGTTTAAATTTGAATTTTATAAAATTATGAAAACATTTTATTAAAATAGTACATATTATAAGAATCGTAAGCATATAAAGAACTCAAAAAACAGAGTTATAACGAAGAAATTATAACATTTACAAGTTCACGATAAAAAGTGTTTTTATAAAAACAATTTATAAAAAAAATTTACTGTTCATAACAGTAAGTTTTTGGAAAATATTTTACTTGGATAGAACTTTTAATTACAAATCCATGCATATAAGGATCACTAAAAATGGAATTAAAATGGAGGAGATATAGATTTTATACGATTTCAATAAATAAATTTATAAAAAGTGTTTTTATAAATTTCAACCCATTGTTACTGTTCATAACAGTTTATATAAATATTATAAGTATAATATTTTGCTAGATTTCTCAAATACGATTCCATACTTATAAAGAACAAGCGAAAGGGAATTAAAATGAATAAGTTATGATTTTTACGATGTTACAACAATTAATTATTTAAAAGTAATTTTATATAGTTTTATAGAAACAGTAAAAGTTACAGTTCATCGATAGCTAAAATATTATAAATGTAATATTTTGATAGATTTTCTTAATACGAAACCGTGGGCATAAGGAACGTATAAAACGGAGTTAAAACGATAAAGATATGACGTTTATAAAACCTTGTGCACTATTTTTACTTTTGTATATTATTTTATATAACAATTAAACTATTTATATAATATCATTATATAATCAATAAAAATATTAAATCGAGTATTATTAACAAATGATACATTGTTGAACAACAATAATATTTTATTTTACGGATACAAATACATATATCTTTATTTAACAAAGTACCATTTAAATATTGTTTTGACATTTTAAATTAAACAAAAACTATTAGGTGGTGGTGTAACTATATAACTTGTGATGTTGTATTTACATTAATTACATTATACTTATACGGCCTATAATTAATTAGGTTGCACTCGGATTTCGCGAGACATTTCACTTACTTTGATTTAGATAATCAATCATTCACTTGAGGTGAGTTCATAGCCCCGCTTTTATACAATTACAATGATTTACAACATTGAGGTGAGAAACATGCATTGTTTTACGATTGGACACAAGTACACTTTTATACAAATTACGAGTTTGCCTAAGTAACTATAACTCACTATGCCCATGAATCATAAACTGTTAATTACTAGATTGTAAGCGTAAATGTTATGAATAGATCTATTTAGGATTGACATCCCTATTCGGGTGAGTAGTGCTCACTAGTTTCGGAGGTACCGAAACGATGAATGTATACCATGTTGGAATAATTTGGATGTAGCGGGTTGAACATCTACACGGGCACATTATTTGCATTAATTTGCATACATATATGTTGTAGCTTCAGTGTCATGATCTTAGTGCATTTCGTAATTACTTTTGAGATATTGTATGTGTTACATGTCTTACATTTGAAAATCTTGCGGTCCTACTTTATACATCACTTAAACCTGTGAATTCATCAACTTTATGTTGAGGTTTTAAAGCATACTTTTCTCATGTCAATAAGGCAAGAAACAAAGATACATTGG
>BQNB010057251.1:0-28277 GCA_026074375.1 Tanacetum coccineum | reverse complement strand
AAATCTTTTGAGAGATTCTGAGTGGCTAGGATGGGTTGTGCATTGCATCACTGGATCCATGATATCAGTCTTCAATGTCAGCAATCATCTTTGTGATTCTTGATAGCAGATGTATTGACCCGGTTTCTACCTAAGTGTAAGGAGGGCTTCTTTCTTTTCACCCTTTATCTTAACTTTTCTTTTTAATTCTTTAACCCCTTCAGTGCTTACCGATACTTCATAACTACTATCTTGTTGTGTTTATTCCAGTACTAGCACCATCTCAGTCAGCACTTTTCCCTTTAATCTCAGTTTACTCCTTTTTCATATCTATGGACTTCTACACTATCTAGTGGAATATCCCTGGGTAGATCCATCCGGTTCTAGCTGGGTCAACAAAATGAATACCTAAACTTAACCACCTTATAACTCCAATATAGTAATTTAAATGGTCGATCTTTGGTATTTCTACATTTCAGTCAACACATAACCATTTGCTCCCCTTTCATATGTGCATCAATTAATCGAAAGAGTTTAGCACATATATGGGATAGCGTATACTTGAAATCTTAAAAATCTCATTATTAGCCATGTATTTTAATCACATTTTCTCCTCTGCTTTTGAGGGAAAAATGTTCAATTATTAACAAGCTACAATTGGAACATTTTTATGCTCCCCCTCAAATTATGAGGGTATTATATGGTGTTTGAGTATGTTAATTTAAATTTTTTTGAATTTACTAAGAAATTCTTGAAAATTCATACTCAAACACTATATATGCCTAATATTTAAGTCTACACTACACATTTATATATCCACAAGATTATTATGTACGAGGTTTGACCTGAATGATGAGAACATCATATGATAGAATCATATGGTTCTTTGTAGCAGCCGAAGGTCTTTCTCGTAGTCTCTCTTAAGAAGTTGTCTTAGCTTCCCCCAAAATCAGCAATCCTTTCTTTAGTAGATTTAAAACTTTCTTGCAAGCCGCCTCAAGCAGTCTTGATGTATAAAGCCCAAATATCTGAAGTACACAACTAATTCAAAACCGTAACACCAAAGTCAATTAAGTCCCGGATGTCCGTATTTCTCCTTACACGACAGTGATGATATAAATTGAAACACCAAAGTTAACTAAGTCTCTGATGTCATAATTATTCCCTCTAGTAGTCAAAATGAAAACACCTAAGTCAACTAAGTCCCAAATGTACTCATTTCTTTCTGCAGAATACTGACTAACTTAAGGAATCATCATACTTATCAAACCTATGTGTACCTCTTCTGACAACTAATTCTACTCCTTTTAAAAATAAGCTTTGTGATTAACTGATTGGGTAAAACATTAATTGAATCAGAAAGAGCATCTTCTCAGCTGTCTTTAGAATAAATAAAAAAATTTTACACCTACTTCCCATAGTATTATAAATGAAGCATACTTTAAAAATCTTAGATATCTCTACCCAATGTGTTGTGAAATAGTTCACCTAAATAGTAACAAGTTAAACACTGATTTTCTCTACTGTTGTGACATTTGTCTTACTGAAATGGCCTAAAATCAAAGAAGGCTATGGACTCTATCATGTGTACTTGATGTACGTTTAGTGTGTTATACTCCTCCCTGGCTGGTGCGATACCTCAGAATCAAAACAAAACTTGTACGCACGTATACTTCAGCGATAGTTTTTGAAGAATTAATAAGCTTAAATCTGATTCTGGAGAATCAAATTCAAGGCATTTAAATAAGAAAAGTATTTCCAGAGCATTCCTAAGTCTTTACAACTATGGAGGTGTTGTCAATATTGTTCGTGTGTAGCTTTAAATCTGAAGTTCTCTAAAAGTCTCAAAGATGCAAATAAATCACATATAGTTTTAAACACGGACTGAAAGCTCTTGTAGTTAATATAAATTAACTCCCCTTGAAATTGTTATCTGTCATTATCAAAAAAAACTTTATCCGTTTATTTCGTGACTTATTTTAAAAGACCGTTTTAAAAGAGTTATTTGTTGACGCTTTCTCCCCCTCAAATAATGACCCGTTTTCTATTTAAAAAGCTGTAGTCATTGTTTGAGTGGTCGAATTGTCTTTGAAAATCTTTTTGTGATTACTGAAAACACTGATTCATTGTGAAGACAACTTTTTACTAACAAAAATAAGATTTCTCTTATTTTGACACATAAGCGCAATGACACGTACACTTATGGAATAAAAGAAGCACGGGTTGTGTTGCAAAGTAAACACAAGCCTTTGCATGGTCATAAAGTAGACCATGCCCGAGAATAAATTCCCGTTGAGAGGTCAAGTTTTCTTTTTGAAATACTTGCCTTTAAGATGATGACTGAGTTGCTATCGAAAATAATAGCAAGCCATGTTTGGCATGTTTGAAAACTTTTAAACTTCTGCTCGAACTTCATTTACAGCCTCGTATCATTATTAAATGACATTTCTAAGACCGTAAATGTTATCGATTTTCAGAAGACATGCCATTATTACCTCTTTTTATATTTTTCTCATTTTTTTTGGTTTTAAAGATTTTATATTTTTGTATTTTGTTTTTATAAAGGTTTTCTGAAAATGAAGAATCTTTTTGGTTTTTTCTGGTTTTTAATAATGGATACCATTTATTATACATGATAATTTCTGAATAGTACCACCACTATTCTTCAGCTTTAATTGCCAATTGTTTCAGGGTCTCTGGCGTAAAACTTCGCATTCCCAGCTTGTTGATAAGAAATTCAATTCTTTCTCTGCCATGGGCTTTAGTGAAGATGTCCGCTACCTGATACTCCGTATTGACAAAGTAAAGCTCTATTACTTCGTTCTCAACTTGCTCTTTTATGAAGTGGAATCTGATGTCAATATGTTTTGATCGATAATGTTGAACATTGTTGCAACATAAGGCAATAGCGCTTTTGTTATCACAGTACATTGGAATTTTATTGAATCCATGGGCCGGGCCCATGTCGGTATGCTGTGCATCTCATCCAAAGGACTGCGCTACAACCGCCAGGTCAGGCAATATATTCAGCTTACGTACTGGATATCGCAACACTTTTCTGCCTTTTTGATGACCAGTTAATAAGTATGTCTCCTAATAATTACATATATCCAGATGTACTTCGTCTAGTATCTTAGCAACCCGCATGATCAACGTCTGCATAATTTGTTAGAGAAATAGAAGAATCCTTTGGATACCAGAGTCCCCTATTAACGGTTCCTCTTAGGTATTTAAAGATTCTTTTTATAGCATGTAAGTGCTTTTCGGTAGGCTTTTCCTGATTCCGGGCACACATGAATATAACAAATGTAAGGTCTGGTCTACTGGCTGTGAGATACATAAGGGTGCCCACCATTCCACGATAGTGTGTAGGGTCAACGACTTTCCCTTGTGTATCTTCATCCAGTTTGGATTTCTCCACAATGGGAGTATCCACGGGGTCACTAGATTCCATAAAATATTTTATCAAAAGATTCTAGAGATATTTAGGATGGTTTTATAAAGATGCACCTCTAGGAATTTTGTGAAATTTGATAGTCCTAGAAAAAAAATGATATTTTGCCCTATCATCGACATTTAAAATTTAAACATATATTTTTTAAAATTGTGGTCAAATTAATTCAGGTATAGTAGACACAAAGATTATATCATCAACATAGATTTGTACCAGGAGAATATCTTTGCCTTGTCTTCTAATGAACAATGTGGGATCTACGGTTCCTTTAGAGAATTCCTGAGGGAGTAGAAACTTCAAAAATAGATCGTACCACGTGCGAGGAGCTTGTTATCAATCACATAGGAGCCTTCTTAAAGGCTTGTACAATGATTCAGATTGTTGATCCACAAAACCTGTTCGGGTGGTCTGACATTGATAACAATTAATTATACAACGTATATTTATATATATTATATTTATATTATATTATATATATATATATATATCATATCATATATTATATATATATTTATATTGTTTATAATATATGTTTATATATATATGTATTATATATTTAGTATATATATATTGTATATATTTATATATATATATATATAAATACTATATTTTATAAAACCATTGCTAATACATTTATTATATCTATATATACTAATAAGTATCAAATAATAGTTAAGAGTGTGGGTTAAAAAGGTTTTTAGGGAAGGAAAGATTCTACTTTTATCCAAAGTAAAATTCAAAACCTTCGACGAGGCAACGGTTGAATTGAACATCATTGGGTTTAGGTTCGTGATACGTGGTTTTTTGACCCTGAATGATGAGAACATCATATGAATTAGAATCTTGTGGGTTCTGTGTAGCAAACCATAGGTATCTCACCCGTAGTCTTCTTAAGAAGATTGTTCTCTTAGTTATCCCTTTAAATCAGCGATACTTTCTTGAGTAGATACAAAACTTTCTTGCAAGCCACCTCAAGCAGTCTTGATGTAAAAAGCCCAAATATCTAAAGTACACAATTAATTCAAAACCGTAACACCAAAGTCAATTAAGTTCAGATGTCCGGATTTTCATTACACGTAGTGATGATTATAGTTGAAACACCAATGTCAACTAAATTCCCGGTATGCATATTGTTCCCTATTAAGGTAGTCGAATATTGATAAAACACTAAGTAACTAAGTCTCCAATGTACTTATTTCTTTTTTTTTTACAGAACTCAATACCTATCTTAAGGAATCCCTTCATACTTATCAAACCTATGTGTACCTTTTTGTAACTAGTTCTACTCTCTTTAAAAAAATAAGCTTAGTGTGATTAACGTTGAGGGAAAACATTTTTGAATCAGTAAACAATCTTCTAACGCTTTAGAATCAATATTCTTACACACTTCCCCTGAGTATCTTAAATGATGTCATACTTAAAAATCAAAGATTTCTCACCCCCAATGTGTTGAATAGTGCACCCGAATGTAAGCAAGTTAAACACGATTTTCTCTGCGGTGTATGACATTCGTATCTTCAAGATGTTCCTGAAATAATAAGAGGCTATGGACTTTTCATGTTGTACTTGTTGTACGTTCTTTTGGTCTACACTTCCCCCTCTGATGGTTTCGATACCTCAGAATCAATCAAACCTTGTACGCACATATACTTGTGATGTGTTTCGAAGAATTAATAAGCTTAATTCTATTCCGTAAGAATCAACCTTCAAGGAATTTAAAACTATGAAAGTATTTTCCAAACATTCCTAAGTTTTTACAAAACTATGAGGTGGTTGGCAATATATTGATCAGTAGTTTTCTCTTATCTGTGTTAGTTTTAAAGCCTAAATTCACTAACTCTTAAAGTGCAAATAAGTCCTTTAAAGTTTTTAAACACGTGACCTCTAATGCTCTTGTAGTTATATAAATTAACTCCCTTGAAATTGTTTCTGTCTTATCAAATAAACTTTTATCCGTTTATTTCGTGACTTATTTTAAAAGACCGTTTTAAAATATTTATTTGTTGACGCTTTCTCCCCCTCAAATAATGACCCGTTTTCTATTTAAAGAGCTGTAGTCATTGTTTGAGTGGCCGAATTGTCTTTGAAAATCTTTTTGTGATTACTGAAAACACTGATTCATTGTGAATACAACTTTTTACTAACAAAAATAAGATTTCTCTTATTTTGACACATAAGCGCAATGACACGTAAACTTATGAAATAAAAGAAGCACGGGTTGTGTTGCAAAGTAAACACATGCCTTTGCATGGTCATAAAGTAGACCATGCCAGAGAATAAATTCCCGTTGAGAGGCCAAGTTT
This sequence comes from Tanacetum coccineum, assembly GCA_026074375.1. Taxonomy (NCBI): domain Eukaryota; kingdom Viridiplantae; phylum Streptophyta; class Magnoliopsida; order Asterales; family Asteraceae; genus Tanacetum; species Tanacetum coccineum. The sequence goes on along the minus strand of BQNB010057251.1, from coordinate 22,541 downwards.
TCTTTTTGAAATACTTGCCTTTAAGATGATGACTGGGTTGCTATCGAAAATAATAGCAAGCCATGTTTAGGATGTTTGAAACTTTTAAAACTCTGGCTCAGAACTTCATTTAAGCCTCTTATTATTATAAATGACATTTCTAAGGTCGTAAATGTTATCGATTTTCAGAAGACATGCCATTATTACCTCTTTTTTATATTTTTCTCATTTTTTTTGGTTATTAAGAATTTATATTTTTGTATTGTGGTTTTTTATAAAGGTTTTCTGAAAATGAAGAATCTTTTTGGTTTTTTCTGGTTTTTAATATATATACATATTATATACATGATATTTGAATAGGTACCACCACTATTCTTCAGCTTCATCTGCCAATTGTTTCAGGGTCTCTGGCGTAAAACTTCGCATTCCCAGCTTGTTGATAAGAAATTCAATTCTTTCTCTGCCAAGGGCTTTAGTGAAGATGTCCGCCAACTGATACTCCGTATTGACAAAGTAAAGTTCTACTACTCTGTTCTCAACTTGCTCTTTTATGAAGTGGAATCTGATGTCAATATGTTTCGAGCGAATAATGTTGACATTGTTGCCAGCAATAAGGAATAGCGCTTTTGTTTTCTAGTACATTGGATATTTTATTGAATCCAAGGCCATAGTCGGTAAGCTGTGATCTCATCCTAAGGACTTGAGCACAACAGCCAGCAAGGCAATTATTCAGCTTACGTACTGGATAACGCAACACTTTTCTGCTTTTTGATGATCCAGCTAATAAGTATGTCTCCTGATAATTACATTATATCCAGATGTACTTCGTCTAGTATCTTTGCAAACCCGCATGATCAATGTACTGATTATTTGTTAGAGGAAATAGTAAGATTCCTTTGGATACCCAGAGTCCCCTATTACGGTTCCTCTTAGGTATTTAAAGATTCTTTTTATAGCATGTAAGTGCTTTTCGGTAGGCTTTTCCTGATTCCGGGCACACATGAATATAACAAATGTAAGGTCTGGTCTACTGGCTGTGAGATACATAAGGGTGCCCACCATTCCACGATAGTGTGTAGGGTCAACGGCTTTCCATTGTGTATTCTTCATCCAGTTTGGACTTTCTCCACAATGGAGTTCCACGGGGGTCACTGTTTCCATACATATTTTTCAAAGATTCTAGAGATTATTTAGACTGGTTTATAAATGATGCCTTAGGACTTTGGTGAAATTTAAAGTCTTAGGATAAAAAAATTTTTTTTTGCCCATCATCGACTCTTAAATTTTGAACATATTATTTTTAAAAAATTGGTCACATATATTCGGTGTAGTAGTCAAGTAAGAATTATATCATCAACATAGATTTATACCAGGAGAATATCTTTGCCTTGTCTTCTGATGAACAATGTGAGATCTACGGTTCCTTTAGAGAATTCCTGAGAGAGTAGAAATTCGACAATAGATCGTACCACGCGCGAGGAGCTTGTTTCAACCCATAGAGAGCCTTCTTAAGCTTGTACACATGATTCAGATTGTCTTGATCCATAAACCTGTTCGGTTGGCTGACATTGATAACAATTAATTATACAACAGTATATATATATATATATATATATATATATATATATATATATATATATATATATATATATATATATAGTAGAGATCCAGTGAGAAGTAAATTAAAATAAGAAGTGGTGAGAAGTGACTAAAACCACACATTTGAGATGCAACGACTTTCATTAGATGCATTTCTATTCATCTAGATGCACCATATAGAGTTTCGAAAGTTAATTTGATGTGTAGATGGTGAAAAACTGTATTTTTATGATTTTTGGAACATGTAAGGGACCAAAAAATAAGAGAAAATCATGATATGCATCTAAAATACGTTTTATGCATCTAATTAAAAGCTAGAAAACACATTATGATGCATTATAATGCATCTAAGATTATAGAGATGCATCTAATTTAAGTCGATGCATCTCGGATATGCGATTATAGTTACTTCTTATCCTTCTTATTTTAAGAAAACTTCTCATTTGATCATAACTCTCTCTCTCTCTCTCTCTCTCTCTTATTATAGTATATTTTATATATATATATATATATATATATATATATCAATTACATTAATACATATTATAATATATAAATAAAGTATTCAATAATAGTAGAGTGGAGAGGTGAATGGTTTTTTGGTGAAGGAAGATTACTTTTATCCAAAGTAAAATTCAAAACTTTCCCGACGAGGCGTGAATTGAAAGTCAAGGTTAAGTTCGTGATCGAGTGATTGAATAATAAAATTTTTGATTTGGGATTCTATTTCTACAAATAATATGAAAAACAAATAAACGTAAGTAAACAATTAAATCAATTAAAGATTGGACCTAAAAACGTTAACGGGGATCTAAAAAACGCGACTTAAAACCTAAATTATCAAAATTTAACCCTACAAAAGCAAATTTAATTTTATAAGGCCCTAAATGATTAAAAATAATTTTAGAAAAAAGAATTAATTTTTTTTTACTTTTATTTTATTTATTATGAATTAAAAACGGTTTTAATCTAAATAAAATATTAAAGATAGTAAACGACTTTATAAAAATCCAGGAAAATTACAGAAAAATACTTTAGCTTTAACTAATCTAAGAAAATAAGTAACAGTGAAAATAAGCTATGTTATTAAGCTGCTATTAAACTGAAAAGGAAATAAGCTAAAATCAGAAATAATGGTTATATTATATAAATGTTTACAAATATGACATGAAAAAAGTTCCCAAGGCAGTGGTAGAACTGAGTGGGCTGTTTGTGTTTGAAACGTTGGGTGTGTGAAGGGGAGGTTACAGGCTCGACCCCTGTGGCTTCCCTTTTTGAAAAACTTTTTTTAAAAAAAATTTCTTTTTAAAAACTAAACTATAAGCAAGAATAACAAACTTTAAAAAATGAGCTTTTTACAAAACCTAAGATATAGCTTAGAGTAAGCAAACTTAAGTGACAGATGGGCTTTTTTAAAAACTAATAGTGATAAAAAAGAGCTTATCTGTTTAGCGTATTTAGACAAATAAGGCATCTCATGTGAAATCCAATAAGCGAAAAAATAACTTAGCTACATTAAATAAGACAAAAGACTTAAATAAGCAACTACAATAAGCTAAAAGGGGCTTAAAAACTTAAATATAGAAGGCTTAAACCAACAGACAAGCAGGCTAACTTACTACTTTTAAGCTAATTTTTAAAGGCCATAAGCTATCCTTATGGCTTAATGACCTAAATGGAAAATCAAGCTTATACTTTAAGCTACAAGAATCAGCAAAGAATAAGCATTTTGAAACACATATAAGCTATGAAAAAGGCTAAAGAAAAAGCTACTTTAACTATGTTTTTGGTTTTTTTTTTAAATAGACAATTAGCTATTTGCATACTCAAAATAAGCTACCAAAAGAGTTTCAAAATCAACTAGCTCAAAAGATTGTGTTATAGCACAATGAGCTTGTGCTATCAATTTCAAAATCTAAAACTAACTTTTACTAAGCTAAATTTGTAATTAAAAAGTGGCTTTTTAAAACTTTAAACACTGAAAATGCATTTTGAATACCAAGACCACAAATGACCATAAACACTTAATCAACTCTTTTCCTACTGCATACATGGTCAAATTAGAAGCATAACCAAGTCCTTAAAATAACTTTTAAGCAACAATCAAATTTCAACAGTTTAAAGAAATGATATAACCACAGATTTAGACAACTTGTATAAAACACCTTAAAACTTGATTTTAGACTTTAAAAACTTATAAAACTGATTAAAAGGACTTAAAAGAGCTTGGTAAAGTTGGCTTAGTGACCCAAAACAGTTTTGTACCCTTTTTGACCCATTTTGCCTCTTAACCCAAACACTCCTTTAACTTTTTAAAATCCATTTTTAGCTTGATTTAAACTGGTTTAAGCTAAGGTTTTTAAAGACAGATAGCAAACTATCAAAGTTAAAACTTAATAAGCAAATTCCAACTACTGATAAGCCCTTAACAATAAGCAATCAAAATAAGCAGTACTAAGTTAAAAGTGACAGTTTTATACTAAAACATGAACAAAAGAGATTTAAACTATGATCAAGCATAAATAAGCAATAAACATTAATAACAAGCATAAATAAGCAGTAATAAGCAGTAAAATAAGCAATAGAATAAGCAAACAGTAAATAAGCTAAAAATGGAAAAATGAAAACTTACAAGGCCCTTTGCTTAAACAAGGGCTTAAATGGCTCTTAGAGCTTATCAACAAGCTCTAGCTTGTTTAAAAACAAGCTAGTATGGTCTTAAAAGCCCTTCCAGGTTTGGCTTTTCTTCCAAATAAGCTGTGGTGATTTTTGGTGAAATTTTCTTAAAAGCTTATATAAAGGTTTCTTTTGTTTTAGTTAAACAGCTTAAACAAGAGCTTATATGAGCTTTTTAGAACATTTCCAAACATATAATTTACTTAAACATAAAAACAGAATTTAACAATAAAAACTTAAATTTCATTAAACTTAAAAACTTTTACAATTCTTGAAGAAAGTTACAATAAGCCGATTTAAAAGATGTGAAATACAATAAAAAGCTAAACTAAATTACTACTAAAAAACTCTCCTTAACCATGAGAATAAGCCCTCTATTTATAGCCCAATACAAGCTTTCTGTTGTGCTTGTTGTGTTTGTTGTGAGAGAGGCTTCAAAAGCTTCATCATAGCCCTTCAATTTTCTTGTCCTCTAAGTTCTTGAATCACAGCCCTTGATCTTTTGTCCTTGTTCATCAACGAATGAGATAATAGAGGATTGCCAAGGTGTATTTGTTGGTTTGTGAAGTGGGGTTGAAGTGGGAAAGTGATGGGTTTGTTTTGGGGTGCAGGGGTCGAGGTGACAGAGATAATGAATAGTGACAATGGCGGGAAAAGGGTTTTGGGGGTATTGGGTTTAATTTTGGTAACGGGGTTAGGGGAAAGGGACTAAAGATGTAAAGGGGTAAAGGTTATAGGGGCTAACTTTGTTAGTCCCTAAGGACTAGCAGTGTTAGTCCTTAAGGACTAACTGTGTAAACAGTTATAGGGTGTTGGGGCTAACGATGGTTAAGTGTGTATTGGGCTTTGGTTATTTGGGCCAGGTTTGATTTAAAAGGGATTTGGGCTTATTTATATTAAAAATGGATTTTGGACTTAGATATTAATAAATAAACATATTGGGCTGATCCGACCCATTAAGTGGGGTACGGGTTAGCCCATTTAAGATGCACACGTCTTTGGCTTTGACTTTGACTTTTTGACTTTGACTTTGATTTTGACTTTTCACGCTCTTTCCATTTCCGTGCTCGGTTTTGTCGGGTTTGGCTTTGTTTTTGTCCTTTAGTGAATATCCGTTACATGCACAACACAAATAACAAAAAACACGTATATTTGGCATTTTATGTCCGTTTTTGGTCATTTAGGATCGTTTTTATAGGTAAAAGGTATGTGTAATTAAGCACATACCAAAATCTCCCATACTAAACTATTGCCGTGTCCTCACGCAATGCCATAAGTAAACTCTTTAGAAAACCAAGAATCTCAATCCCCCTCGACTAATTACCTCGAAAAGTAGCTAAGTGTTCATCAAGGGGAATTAAAGAATCATTAGCTTTTAAAAGCCCCGTTTTGACCATTTTTATTATTTACATTATACCACAACATATTTTTTGTTATTTTCCTTTTTCCCATTTTTTTTATACTTTTCTTTTTGACGAACTAGAATGTCCGGACTTTCGTTATTTTCATAACCTTTAGGGTCATAGAACAAGAAGTACTTCAATCCTAAAATGCCTAAGTAAATTCTCCGTCTCTGTCTTTTTTCTTTGTCCCAACAGCTTTAAATTATTAAACGAACTCACCGTTAAATTTAAGTTAATGATGCTAACAATACTCATACTTGTAACTTGTGGAAACTTTTCAACTCCGACAATTATTATATCTTAGGTGAATGTGCTTATTTCGAATTTCAACCATGGATCAACCTCTTTAAGAATATTGCAATATTCCTATGCTTCACGTTCCACCCTAGAATTATGATTTTGAAGGCGAGATCATTCAATGTTGCGACTTTCTTCTCGGCGATCCCAGCGAGACCGGGCTTGAGTGGACCAGGCTTTTGACACCCACAGGAGAATAGTATGAAATCCAGACCTCGGTTTCAAAAACTCTTAGGCTTCCCGTTAAATAAACAATTCATTTAGAAAAATCACAAGTTAAAATGAAATAGTCTTAGTTCAAAAGCATATTTAAATTTAAGAAAAAAGATTTTCCCTATATTTATTAAATCACATATATTACACTTAACATTAATAAAATTATACATCCTTTAAACGAAGGAAATCCTCGACCTTTTTGAAGGTTGCAGCATCGGTTGTGAGCCGGCAAGATGCAACAAACTTTTATCAGTCTCGGATAATTACTATGTGCCTTATTTAGAAGACTGCAACATCAGTTGTGAGCCGGCAAGATGCAGTAAACTTTTATTAGCCCACAGTTATTATTATTATTATTACCTTATTTTTTTTACACTTTATATAACCATGATATAGAGAAAATTTCTTTTTAGAAAATTTAAGTATAAATTTGAACTAAGACTAAATAAATTATTGTTATCGACTATACTTCAAAAATCGTTGATTAAGTTTAATTTTTGAAAAGAGCACGCATTATTAGTCCGGTTAGAAGCTTATGGGAGAAAAAGCCACAAACTACACTTATGAGCTCTTAAGATTTCCAACTAATCCTTGTTTAGCATCTAACTCATAATTAACTCTATCATTTATCGTTCTTCGCAAATTTAAAATCTTTAATAAAAAGATCTAGCGAATGTTAGCTCATGTTTATACGGTTAAGGGACAAAGCTAAGAGATCAACACGCTCGATCGAGTCAAAATTTATTCTTATTCTACCAACAAGAAGTCAACATTGCTATATAAAACTTATTTTATTTGGAAAATTTTTATATTTTTTCATTTTTTTGGTATTTTGGTGGTAAAAACGAGAATTACGTGAAACAACGACTGCATGCATATTCAAATCGCTAGATCCCCCCATTTAGAATGACATTGTCACTCGATGTTTTTTAAGAAGGGGTCTCTACGTAAATCTAAAGCCGTTTGTATGTATGCTCAAAGATAAAACGTTAGTCGATAAGATTTAGGATTATTGGTCTCCCTATAATCAGACTAAGGATTGTGCTGAAGTGAGTTACGAAGGCCCAACAACACGCACGAGAGGGCTTCATAATTGGGGCAATCCTAGACATATAACAAAACACGAAATCACGAAAAAAGGACGAGGCCGAACCTCCTCACGCCAACTTATTCATTACTAATATTTATAATTATATTAGGAATAGCATAGGTTGCCACCCACGAAGCGCTTGTTTAGTATGAGTCACTAAGCTGACTCGTCCATGAAATTTAGTTGTCCAATGGGGAATGTTTGGGAATCGGGATAATAACACGGGTGGTATGTCCCCTCTAAAGTAGTGTTTGAGTCTATGACCGTTCAACTTGAAGTTTGGTCCGTCGGTTTGAGATAACTCGACGGTACCATAAGGGAAAACTTGAGCAACGGTGAACGGTCTGGTCCAACGGGTTTTGAGCTTGCCTGAGAAAATCTTTAATCGAGATTTAAGAGAAGAAAACTCGATCAACAACGTTGAAATGCGGGTTCTTAATCTTGGAGTCATGAATCTTCTTCGTTTCCTCTTTGTAGATTAAAGAGTTCTCGTAGGCTTGATCCCGGAGTTCATTTAATTCATTCAATTAAACTTTTTGGTGAAACCTATGGTATTTAAGGTGAAAATTGCAATGGTTTCTATGGCCCATTAGGCTTGTGTTCAAGTTCGATAGGAAGATGACACAAGCCTTTTCGTTATAGCTTATTGGAGTCTTGCACCCGATGGGTGTTTTGAAAGCAGTACGGAAGGCCCACAAGGCGTCATCTAACTTATCAGACCATGAAGCATGGTTTTCACCTACGGGCCTTTCCGAGATACATTTTAAACCACGATTTGAAACTTCCACTTGTCCACTCGTTTGTGGATGATACGCGGTTAGAAAGACGATGAGTAACTCCATATTTAAGCATGACCTTTGCAAATTGGTCATTGCAAAATTGAGTACCGCGATCACTAATAATAGCACGAGGAGTTCCAAATTAGGCAAAGAGAGATTTCAAGAATTTTATGACAACTCTGGCATCGTTAGTGGGGAGCGCTTTTGCTTCAACCCATTTAGACAAGTAGTCAACAGCCACGAGAATGTACTTGTTCCCTCGAGAAGACTGGAACGGTCCCATAAAATAGATGCCCCACACGTCAAAGATCTCGCATACTTGAATTGCATTTTGATGCATTTTGTACGTTGCGAGATTTTTGCCTTGCGTTGACAAGCGTCAACATTGTGTGACCAAAAAGTCATGGGCATCTCGGTAAATAGTCGGCCAATAAAATCCTGAATTAAAGATTTTCTTAGCGGTGTAGTTAGCACCATGATGTCCCCCGGTGGGTCCATTATGGCAAGTCGTGAGGATATCAACGGCTTCTTGGCCGTAAACACATCGTCTAATCATTTGATCCGCACAAACTCGAAACAAGTAGGGGTCGTCCCAAAAATAATGCTTCACATCTTTGAAGAATTTGGTCTTTTTTTGGACGAACATCCTTTCACAATAAAATTTCCCGAATGGGTAGGTTTGCAATGTCGGCCAAACCATAGGGTACTAGTAAGCACCTGAAAGGTAACCATACCAAGAGTCTCAGAAGGATTTGTTTCGGTATAATTTCTTGTTTCTGAGAACATAAAGTGGTCGGTCCGCGGAGATTCTACGCTCCTTTGTTATATGAATAAATGACATTAAATTCTTGGGTCGGAGAAATCCACCAGAGCAATCTCGACTTTAGCATTCTTGCTTAGCAGAAGATATTTGAGAGCTGAGTGGTTGTGATACATAATGGTCTTCGACAAGGCTAATAAGGCCAGAATTTCTAAGAGCATACACTAGCTAATATTCTTTCTACGTTCGTAGTGTAATGTGCTTGGAGCATCCGTCATGGTATCTTACTAGCATTATGGTATAGGATGAAAATGTTTCGGTCATTTCGTTGCCCCAAGTCTGCTCCTACGCGTTAAGCACTAGCATCACATATAATTTCCGACCACCTGGTTAGGTCCTAATCGGGGGTAACTAATATTGGGAGATTCGTAACTTCTTCTTAAGTATATTAAATGATTCAATACATTCCTTTGAGAAGATAAACGGTGTGTCCTTTTCAAGAAGATGGGTCATCGACCGGGCGATTTTAGAAAAATCTTGAATAAATCGACGATAAAACCCGGCATGACCTAAAAAACTTCACATGCCTTTAATGGAAGTCGGATGAGGGAGTTTAGCTAACATCACTTTAGCTTTGTCGATCTCAATCCCGGACTTTGATATCTTATGTCCTAGAACAATGCCTTCTTTTACCATAAAATGACATTTCTCCCAATTTTGAACTAAATTAGTGTCTTCGCACCGTTTGAGCATTTTGTCTAAATGGGAAAGGGATGAAGAGAAAGAATCCCCAAAGACCGAGAAATCGTCCATATAGACCTCTATTGTTTCCTTGTCGTCTATCGTGGAAAATTGGCATCATGCACTTTCCTCGAAAGTTGCCGAGAGCATTACATAAGACAGAAAGGCATGCGTCGGTAGGCAAACGTCCCATAAGGGCAAGTGAAGGTGGTCTTCTCTTGGTCTTGCGGGTCAATAGGAATTTGAAAGTATCCCGAGAACCATCTAGAGAACAATAGTATTCGTTTCCCGCGAGTCTCTCAAGCATTTGGTCCATAAATGGTAACGAGAAATGATCTTTACGAGTGGCATCATTTAACTTTTGGTAGTCAATGCATACATGCCATCCTGTAACTAATCGAGTAGGTATCATAACTTTTTCATCATTTCAATTCGGTGTATACCGCCTTCTTTGGCACACAATGAACGAGGCTACCCACTGGTATTCGCCGCGAGATAGTAAAATCAATCCGGCATCAAGGAGTTTGATAACTTCCTTTTTGATAACCTCATGAATTTTTGGGTTAACCCGTCTTTGATGTTGAATTGACGGTTTAGAGTCATCCTCCATTAATATTTTATGAGTACAAAATTGAGGGTCGATGCCCTTTATATCAGAAATTTTCCAAGCGATGACACGCTTGTGTGACTTTAAAACCGTTAGAAGGTGGGCCTTCTCATCTTCTTTTAAGTCTTTAGTAATTATGACGGGTAGTTTATCGGTACCCTCCAAAAATGCATACTCAAGATGAGAAGGTAGATCCTTGAGCTCGAGCTCCGGAGGATCATCAATAGAAGATTTTACAATTTTAAGTTCCTCAACATGAAGTTCTTTCGGAGGGAGAGGAGATGATGGATCATCATTTAATAACTTCTCGAGTAGAAGAAGGTCTCCCTCCGGATCAAAGTCGTCATCATCAATTCCTGGTGGAATTGAATCATTTGTAAGACAAGCTTCGATTTCTTCCAAAATGAAGTCACCTTCCTCAAAAGGTGTGAGAGAGGGAGAAAAAGTAGAAAGGATAGGATCTAAAGACGGAGTGGGATTGCCACTTGTAGAACTATTCGAGAATCTAAACACTTCTTGAGCAGACTCCTCACAAGCTACGTCGATGACATCGATTCGATTAATCGATACAACATCATTGTAGGAGTATCTCGAAGTTTGACCAACTTTAAAGGTTATGGCTTCATCATCAACTCGGAGAGTTAATTCTTCACCATAAACATCAATCAAAGCACGTTTGCCGTCTCAAAAAGGGATTGTTGTTGAGACGTGACTGAGTTCACTGGCTAGTTGTTCCGTTCTTCCAAGAATTAGGGAACCCGAGGGATCGACAACATAATCACACGCGACTATGAAGTTTCGGCGGAAAAGGGATATTTACTACTTTTACCAAAGACATCTTCGGCAATACCGGATGGACTAGTAGTCGATCGGTCTGCAAGTTCAAGAATCATTTGAGTAGGAGTAAGTTTGGGGAGTGAGATCTTCTTCCATATGGAAAGAGGCATCAAGTTGATGCTTGCACCAAGATCGGCCAAGGCTAAGCATTCTCTGGAAAATCACATGGAATGAGAAACTTGCCGGGGTCTCCAAGTTTTTCGGGCAACTTTTTTAGGATTACCGCGAATCAATATCATTCATGGTGTTTTGGCTAGTCAAACAATTTTTCTTGGTTATTTAAGAGACTTTCTAAACATTGATGCAGATTTTGGATAATGCGAAGAGCATCTGCAAAACTAAGCTCGAAATGTAATTCCCTAAAGATTTTAACAAATTTCAAAGCTAGCTTATCATCTTTTTCACGGAGCTTTTGTTTGTTGGCTCTCAAAGGATAAGGTATAGACGGTTTAGGTTTAGGAGCAACAACGGGCTCATCAATGGGAGCTTGAATTTAGACTACCAGAGGTTGGATGTTTTCGGTACTCGGTTGCACCGTATCCTTTGTCACCTCGGGTTCTCGTTCCACCACCTTGGGAAGAGAAGAAGAAGGTGGAGGAATTGGAGGTCCATCATAAGAAATACCACTTCGGGTGGTGATTGCTTTCAAGTCACCTCTCGGGTTAGCAACGGTGTTGCTAGGAAGTGAACCCGTACCCGAAGAAGAAGCGGTATTCATTTGGAAAAAACTAGCCATCATATTCTTAAGCTCATTGGTTTGATTTGACATTGAAGTTTGTATTGAAGTTTGCATTTCATTCCTCAATTCATTTTTCACATTATTAATTTGATTTTGCATGGCTTTTATATTAGTATCAATTATCTTCTTGTAATTTGACAATTCATTCGAAGGAGCAACTTGAGTTTGCTGAATCGGAGCTTGATAACTCGGATTTCCTTGATTGTTTCCTCGGTTTTGATTGTAACCTTGATTGTACCGGGTTTGATTATTTTGCACATTCGGTTGAGCAAAACCGATGGTTTCGTATTTGGTTAGGCTAGCTCTGAGGACGGTATTGGTATTTCCCTGATTATAGCGTTACGCTGGCCGCTGAAACAATATTCCTTGAATATTATCTCGTAATTACGGGAAAAAAAACGTTGCCATCGGTGGCAAGACATTGGTGGTAAGGATGCGGACCACCACAAGTAACACAAATTTCCTCAACCGCTTTTACGAAAGTGGAAGGAGAAGATTTCTGAGCAACCATAGCCTTAACGGCGTCGACAAGAGCGGCAATCTCGATAAGAATATGAGGGGTTAGGGTAGAAGAAGAGGACATTCGTTAGTCACTTGGAATCATTAGTTTGTTTCCGTGAGTTGCGTACTTTTTGACTTGTTTTCACATATTTGTTAAGCATCCAGAGGAGTTTTAGTCATAAAGCTTACCACGGGCGCAGCACCAGCCATTCAAGAATCTTGATCGGTCGGGGTTGAAGCATTATAGAAGGTATCGAGTTGATGCAATTCAGTAAAACCGTGATGTGGGCATGCTCGAAGGAGATCCTTGAATCGGTCCCATGCCTCATAAAATGATTCATCAAAACGTTGTTGAAAATTTGAAATTTCATTCCGGAGATTTGTTGTTTTGAGGGAGGAAAGAAATGGTTAATAAATTTGGACACAAGATCATCCCAAGTGAGAATAGAATGAGGAGGTTCTTTGTCGAGCCAAATTCGGGCTGGAACATCGATAGAAAATAGAAAAAGCATAAGCTTAATTGATGTCTCGAGCACATCTTTGTACTTCAACGTAGAAGTAATCTTGTTAAAATATCGAATATGAGCATGAGGATCTTCTTTCTCAAAACCGAAGAATTGTTTTGAAGTTACAAGATTGATTAGACTACGCTTGAGCTCGAAATGCTCAGCGGGAATGGGTGGTACTACGATTGCCTCTGCATAACCCTCGGTGGGTGCACAGAGTAATTCCACCATAGTACGTTGATCGGGCATCGTAACAACGGGAGTCTCTACAAGAGAAAATGGTTCGACTCTTTTTATAGAACGTCTACGATTATGACGTTTCGGAATCGTAGAAGTAGGATTCGTAGAAGGTTCACCAACGAATTTTGACGAAGAGCGAGTTTGCATACACCAAGAACAAAATAAGAGAAAATTAAAAAGAGAAAAATATTTTTGTAACCGATAATCAAACAAGTGTACGGTAGCTCTCTAAAAAACGCACAAAGAAGCGGAGGAGCGGGTAAGCGCGAAGCTATTAAAAACCTTCTCCTTTCGGGTCGAAGTTCGTCAGATCGACCCTCTTTATACCTCTCTTATAGTTTGTAATCTAAAGGTGAGCCGAATTCACAAGTGACACAACGGTTGATTTTGTTGTTTTTTCAATTTTTTTGGTATTTTTGATTACTTGATAATAGAAGAAAATATTCACAAATGAAAGCGATAATTTCACGGGGAAGGGTCTTCAAACACTAATCTTAAACGTACACAATAATCGTTTCACAACCTCCCCGGCAGCGGCGCCAAAAATTGATAGATCCCTATTCAATTATACTTATATATATAGTAATAATTGCTTAATACATATATATATATATATATATATATATAATATAACCAAAATAGCAATTAAAAAGAGAGAGTAAGTATTCCTTAAGGTTTTTAAGAAGGGAAATTTCTTTTAACCAAAGCAAAATCCAAAACCTTCCGGGGTCGTTTTCTGACGAGGCGTGAATTGAGAATCGAGTTTAAGTCCGTGATCGCATGTTTGATTGATTCAATGATTCTTTGGATTTTATTTCTACAAATAAGATGCAAAAACAAGTAAAAGCAAGCCTAAAACGAAAGCAATTAAAGTTAAAACACGAAAAACAATAACGGGATCTAAACCCGAGCTTTAAAAACCTAAATCTCCAAATTTAAACCCTACAAAAGCAAATTTATATTTTAAAGGTCCTAAATGATAAAATAAAGTTTAAAAAAAGAATTTTATTTTTTTGACTTTTATTTTATTTATTATGAATTAAAAACTGATTTAATCTAAAAAATTAATTAAAAATACTAAACTAATTTGGAAAATTCTGAAAAAAAATCAAGAAAAGTACTTTTAACTATTTTAAACCTAAGAAAAATAAAATGGTTCAAACAGCTTATTGAAATAAGCTGTAAATAAGCTAAAAAGAGCTGAAAGAGTTAAACTGCCACAAAGGGTTAAAAGAAAAATGGCTTGAATGTATAAATGAAAAAGACTCCAGGGCAGTTGGTGAGTGTGTTGTGTGTTAAGGTGTTGGCTATGAAAGGGGAGGTCACATGTTCAACCCCTGTGACCTCTCTTTTTTACAAACCATTTTTTTTGTTTTCTTTTTTAAAAAGTTATAAAATAAGCAAAAATGGAAAACTTTAAAAAAGAGAACTTCTTATAAAACTTGAAAATAAGCTGGAAATAAGCTAACTTAAACTGACAGTTTGCAAAATTTTAACTAAGGGCTTGTTTCTTTTTTTATATGAATTAAGTGGTTTTTCCACTAATGCATCTTAATGGGTGGAGGGAGGTTTTGGTGTATGTATAGAATAAGATGAATTAAGGTGTTTGGGCTCACCACTCACCTAACAAGAGGCATTAGTGAAAAAAAGAAACACCCCCTAAATGAGATTATGTTAACTGTGAGGTTTTTTAAGACTCAATAAGCAAATATTTAACAAATAAGCTAAACTCAGATAAACACATAAACCTAATAAGCTAATCTAATTAAAAATAAGCAACCAAAGTGAACTAGAAAGCATTAAAAAGCACTAAGACGGCTAAAAATCAAAATAATCTAAAGATACTTAACACTTAAATGAATTTGCTTTTAAGCTTGAATAAGCTCAAACCTAAGTCAACAAAGCTACCAGGACTATTAACCAAACCTAATAAGCAATCCTAAATACTAATTAAGCAAATCCAATAAGCAATGAGCTCAAAAATCAAAATTAGCTTTATGGCCAAAATTGTTAACCAAACAGCCTAAGTAGGCACTTTCTAGCTTATTTTTAATCCACTTAAGCTATCCTTATGGCTTAAAGACCAAAAGGACAGATGAAGCTTATCCTATAAGCTAAATCAGCTGTTAAAGAACAAGAATGATCGAGGGTTACTTAATGGTAGGTCCTCAAATTTTTGTAGATGAGATTTTTAGAATGATATTTTTTTATTAATTATTTTTTGTAATCTTTTACCTCATAAGTGGATGAAAATATACACACTTATTTTGTACTTTGCTCGTGTCGGAGCATCTTTAGACAAGCTAATTTTTGTTATAAGCAGGCTGTCTGTGGCTATGAATAAAACCATTTGTATGAAATGTACTTAAAACAAACGTAAAAAAAGTTGTGAATATGATATTTGTTTGGATTTTGTGTTTGCTTTGCATCATATCGTAGACAGGGTAAAAAAATTATTTTATCTTCACAGGAAATAACACAGCTGACCTTTTTTTTGCTGATGATATATATGAGCATATTCGAGTGTTCTGGTAAGTCCTCTCTTATGATGATCGTTTCTTGGAAGTAGTAGGTGGCTTTTATTGAAAAATAGCCTCGGTTAATACTGAATTCTTGCCTATGCGTAGAAGGTTCAAACGTAATCATTATCATGTATCCGTGTTTCATTCGTCAATTTCCGTTTCTCTTTTTGTCTAACTTTAGGAAAATTGCAGCATTGTATATTTTTTTCTTTGAATTCGATAATAGAAGAAAAAAGTAGATACTGTTTCTTCTCTTCCAATACGATCATCTCTCTCTCCAAATGACGGGTACCGTTTTTTTTAAACCCCTAAGTATCTCCGTTGACTGTAACAGTTGAACTACAGAACTCTATTCCATGGTCATAAAAGCTTTAGAAAGAGAATATATTATGACGTTTTTCAGCATGCTGCCATGTGCACTGGGGTGTATCAATTAACATGTTGACTTTGCTTTAAGGAGTGTCGAGAAATGCTGCAGAGTTTATCTGAAAAGGCAAGACGAATTCTGGAACCGTTGATATGTGGATAAAAAACTTATAATCTGATCTGTCCTTTATAATTCTTTTGCTTTTTATATGTAAGATTCAGGGCTGCGATTCAAGGAATATATCAGGAACTACGAGAATGCCATTAAGCCATCCGTCAACAGACGGACCACGTACATGGAGTCCATGTGCTGTTGTTAATGCAAATTAGTCCGTTTATCAGGGTGCGTTCCCATAGTGAGAATGTTATGTATGTTTTGAGGGTGTTCATAGGCTGGCTTGTATTTTTTGGTAAGTAATGTATAACCTGAAGACGAGAGTTGCAAATAAAGATGAAAAGTAAAATGGTCCACTTTTTATCTTATATCTTTGATACTTTATTGATTAGATGTTCATTGTGTTTCAATCATGTACCTATTTTTCAGTCTCGTGGGAAGTAGAATGGACAATAGATTAGGGTTGGTAATAATAATGGATAAGGAAACTCTGAAAATATTGTAGAACAGATTAAAGAAAAAATGGATAGACCCCTTATAAGCAATTAGTGGCGAAGAGGTAGTTGTTGAAGTAAATAGGGCCAAGTAATACCATAGAAAGATCGTCCCTTTTGAAGATCTAAATTATTCACACAAGCATTCGATTTAGGAAAGTGTATTTCTCAGTGGTCTTTATGACTTGAGAGACTAAGAGGGATTTGAAAGACTTCATAGAAATGTTCGGCACACTTGAGAACTAAGTTTATAAGCGTTTATGTTCAAATTAATTAGCACCTTTTCGATATCTAATTGGTTACTCGTTAATTGTCAGATTACAAGTTCGAGGATTGAGCTGCTTCTGTTATGTTAAAGCATCACAAACTGCCCGCCCTCCAGACATGCTGGTATCGGATTTGCTTGCTTTCTGCTACATTTGGCTTCTATAAAACTGAAGGTGCGCATAAAGTCAGTTGATCCTCCTTGAAAGAGCTTCGGTTTTCATTCTTTTGGATGTCCAAAGGGACATGAGGGGTCATCATCAGATTACCATGGACATGCATATAAGTATATCCGTCCATGAAACGACCCTTAGACCTTCTAACTCATTTGGTTAGTTAGGATCTAGAAAATGTAATGTGAACAATTTTTTGGTGCACAGAAAGGGTAAATGAGTTCGACAGAAGTGTACTCTTTTGCCCAAATTGCATGCCGATTGAATATATTTTTTTAAGTACAGTGAACCAAATAATATTTAGCCAAAAACACAAAGGAAGCCATGAATTACTGAATGTTAGTGTGTTTATATCCTAACGCTTGCTCACGATGTGCGTATTCAAATTATTCGTTCAGATTCATAATCTGTTATCTGGATATTGGGAGCGTAAATTAACCACTCAAATCTCTCAAGATTTCCATGTAAATTTGTGTATTCTTTAGGTTGCGTTAGTTGAAAACATTTGCCATCATTTCTGTTTCTGTTTTGTAGGAAAAAGGAGAGGGGTTTCATCTCAAAAACAAGTGAAACCTGTTAGAAAACACGTTTAGTTAAAGAAACATGTGTTTGTGTTTTTCATTTTACAAAACTAGAATACATGTTCAAGTGTTGTTGTTTCTATCTCAATTCTCTATTTACTTTTGTAATATTATAAAGGCATATTCGAAACACAAAAATAAAGGCGGCAAAACGAGCGGGTCGGACGGGCGCGGGCATCAGGTACGGGCCAAAACACGGGCTAAAACGGGGACTAGGTAAATGGGCTACTGGGTGAATCTTATTTAGTTAATGGTTTTTTAACGTTTTCGTCCGTTTTTTTCCGTTTTCGTCCGTTTTTTACGTTTTCATTCGTTTTTTTTACGTTTCGTCCGTATTTTTACGTTTTCGTCCGTTTTTTTTAAACGTTTTCTCGTCTTTTTTGACATTTCGTCGTTTTTTAATTTTTACGATTTCGTCCGTTTTTTATACGACTTCGCCTTTTTTACGTTTCGTCCATTTTTACGATTTCGTCCTTTTTTAATGTTTTCGTCCTTTCTTAACATTTTTCGTCCATTTTTTTTTACGACTTCGTCGTGTTTTTTAAACTTTTGTCCGTATTTTTTTACATTGCCATTTTTTTACGTTTTTCGTCCGTATTTTTACGATATCGTCTGTTTTTTACGTTTTAGTCTATAATTTTACGTTTTCGTCTGTAAAAAAACAGACGAAATCGTAAAAAAAACGAAATCGTAAAAAAACGGACGAAAACGTAAAAAACAGACGAAAACGTAAAAAAACAGACGAAAACGTAAAAAACGGCCGAAATCGTAAAAAAACGGACGAAATCATAAAAAACAGACGAAAACGTAAAAGTAAAAAAAAGACGTCTGAAATCGTAAAACCCGGACGAAAACGGTAAAAAAAGTCTATAAGCGTTCAATAAACAGCAAACAAAACTTATAAAAACGTATAAAACTTAGTGGTAAAAAGGAAAATAGATATAGTGTCATAAAAGAAAAACGGGAAAACAAAATAAATTGTTTTCCAATTTTTTTATTTTTAGTTTTGTGTAAAAAAAGAGAAAGAGGATTTGTGTTTTTAGAGAATTTGTGGGAAAACGACGAAATGAACGCGATCTCATTTTCTTGTTTTCCCCACAAAAAAACATTTTATTGAAAAACAGAGGTGTTTTTCCCTCTCAACTAAACGCAGCCTTTAAAGTCCTGGAAATTATCACTCAAACTGTCACTGTTCCAAGGGTCAAATTAGTACAGCTTGATTACAATTTTTCCTATCTGGAGCTTTCTGTTTGTAAGACTTTATCCAATATAATTTGCTCATCGATGACACACGAATGAAAACGAATGTGTTTTGTGTTAGCCTTCAAACATCAAATAATTTGCTCTTAAAATGTTCGGTTTCCACTAATGTCATATGAACACATTTTCAAAGACCCTTCAAAGCTTTAGCTACTTTTTAGCTTACTGAACATGATTAGCCCTCAGCGATATTTGTGATGCTTTTTCTGCCTTGTATAGCTTTGTCATCACAAAATAGCGCCTACCCATCTTCGTATGGCGACGATAAGGATTCTTGTGGTAGTGACTTGAAGCCCTTGAGGAGGGAAGTTTACGGAAATGGGAAAATCTTTGATATTACACATAGGATTAGCTCAGAAACACGCTCATGGGATTCTGATGATGGCGTTGGAGATGAGTACCTTAAACTCTATATAAGCATAAAGATTGGGCACCGATAATGAACTTTTCGAATAAATCTACCTGTTCATTCTGTACTCATGTTGATGCACCGACATGTTTTGAAAATTACTTTGACGCAGTTTTTGATATCCAATAGTCTGATTTAGAAGTATTCAACGGTAATTTAAACGAGCCTTAACTATCACTACGTCCTATTTTTTATCAGTTATAAACTGACATTACTTGTTTCAGTGGTTCCGTTTTAGTCATTGTTCTTTATTTTTGAACATGTAATCGATAAATTGCTTTGATTATCCATTTTGGTCAAGTTTGTAACCCCGTATATAAAAATACATTCTTTCTTGCAAAATTTCCTTTGTTATACTACAAAAAAAATCACTTTTGAAAGCGAGTTTCAAGGTTTTGTTCAAACTGACTAAAGCAGGACACTAAGATATCTTTGAATGACTCATGTACAAAAAAATTTACAGTGAGTAACACGATACAAATGTAGAAGGATATATATATAAGAACTCTTTTAGCAGGAAATGGTATATTGAGTGCGCTTTTTATCTTCTTAAATTAGGCCCGGCATTACTGGTTGACGTTCCAAGGGACAAGAACATAACAGGTACTTGAGCTCTCTAATTTCTCTTCAAGTGAACCATATCTTATTGTTTCGAATAACTGGCCCGTCATTGATATACTTGTATACCTATCACAGCTTGAAGTTAATGAAGTCGTTGAACATTCCCAAGGAGTAAGAGGCGTGTACCTAATCAGAACATTCAACACGCTAGGTAACCTCCTATACATTAATTTTTCAAAAATATAATTAACAGTGATATGATGCTTGTTACTTAATTACCTACTACTAGTCTTATAGTTTTTTCTTGTTAATTTTTGGTTTACTAATTTTCAGACGCCTAATGTGGCAAAAGCGATTTGTCACAAACTATGTGGGATTTATGAAGGATGGAGCTCAATGGCTGAAGGACAACACTGATATCAAACTTGTTGGTAAAACACCCACTTTTTTTTCTGATATACTTACGACAATCTTATCTTGGTTATGCGAAAGCATCATCCTGAACTTATATCAAGACATAGAGATCATTTTTCTCGGTTGTGGTAGGTTTGATTACTTATATCGGTTCTGCATATGATGATCTATTCCTTCTCATCTCGTCTTCCTAGAGAGCAGGGTAAGACATATCTCTACCTTTTGTAACATCGGCTCAAATTACTTTAATGGTAGCAAAAATGTGACGACTTTTTATGTTTTTCGTCATATATAACAAACATTCATGTTTACCGTTTAACTAAAAGTAAACACAGTCTTTACGTGATCGACCTTCACACTTTCTAACCGAGACATGGTCCTATATAAGAAAGCCGCAGAAACATTGTTATAACATGCTAAATACTTTGTGTGGTCTCAGGAAATTATTCTTGTTGAAGGTTTGAAACTTGACGACGTCGAAGCGGGAATATATAATGTCCACTGTTTACCGTTAAGGTTACTAGGAGCTGAAGGATCTCCGATAAGATGCATCCTTATTAAGTGATCAGTAGTAGTACTCCGTAATAATACTTGGGAATGTTTGGGCAACCTTACAATGAACTTAAGCCTTTTTAATAAAATGTTTAGCTACTTTAAGCCGTGTTTGGTTGACAAAGATTGTGAGAGCTTTTAGAAATATAACTTTTCGCAAGGTCCAAAAATCGAATGCTACTTCTATTAGCTTAAAATAAAAGGGTTAACGACTTAAAAATGCATCTAACTTGTTAATTTTTCTATTTCAAGTTTCTGCTGTCTCATATAATTTTGTCTTCTAATTTATTTTTTCTTTCCAAAATTGTTGGTTTGAACTTTTTGTTGCAAATTATTACATACTTGTGATTTGTGAGATTATGATATGATATTGGAGGTTCTGAAATAACAATAAAAAAGCAATGGTATGCTTGCTTCTTATTGATATATAATATCATGGAAATATTCTGTCCACGTATGACGTATCCCAATTCTTGGCCTTCACCTTACGAAATGTCGAGTCTTAAAACACAAAAAGCGAAAAAGAGAAAAACCCATGATTTGTGGTTTTCACTTTTAGCCAACACAATCCTTGTGTCTAGAAATCTCTACATTTTTTTATTTTAACTTTTTAGAAACTTACTTCCGTTGTTTGGTTTTTTTTTTAACGGCAAAGATGGAATATATATAAAAAAGAGTCTAGCAAGACGCTAGAAACTTAAAGTACAATAGAGTCAACAAAAAGAATTACATAACATCAAAAAATGGTAAAATCCCGAGACTTTAACTGCGAGGGAATCAAAAGGGATGAAAAAACTTTTGACACGAAGGCCGACGGATCGGTTTTCACTTCGGCAAAAGAAAAACCCCCCATCCCGGAGGCCGAGCCACCGGTTTTCACTTCGGGATGGATTTTGATGAAACCCCAAACAAGTCCCGAGAGAAGGATGAAAAGAAGAACCATCCTCAAAACCGACGAAGATGCCGCGAACTTGAACGCCAGCTTCAGGAAAAAACCAAAAGCAGCTCTAACCATTGTCATTACGCGTGATTGAAAGGGGATACATAAGCCAGTCATTCAAAGATAACTTCATATGGTCCCTATTGTGAAGCCACGAAAATAAAGAGAAACGGACATTATCGAATAAATCACTTTTCCTTAACAGTTGAGAGTTAAACAATGACTATTGTTAACACAAAAACAGAAATACTATTATGGCAAAAGTTCAACTACATTTGACTATTGTTATTAGTATTTTAATCAACTGCTACAACTTAAAACAATGATGTCGAAATTTACACTTTCACACACATACAAAATAAAGCATTTTTGCTGTAAAAATAAACAATTATTCAGAAATTTTGTCTAACTAAACACCGCTGTCGCTAGGCGCAGGTACTCGGCTATTAAATATAACGCTCGAATATAGTATTGTTACAGTTTTAAATGTTTATTGCATCTTAAAACGACGTTATCAGAAAAACAATGCAACCATGCCAATAGAAAAATATTGCAACAATGCAACCATGCCATCAAAAAAATTATTTGCCATCGAAATTTGGTCGAAACTAGATACAGCTGCCGCTAGGCGCGGGTACTCGGCTAGTGTGTATCAATGAACACATATGGATTTGATATGTAGTTTCTGTTGGTTTTTTTTGGTAGATCTGCTTTGATACTTTGATAGATCTTTGAAGATGTATGTTTTTACGTGTTATTATATTTTATAGAAGCCTATGGTATTATTTGAGGCTGATTTGTGAGCTACGAGGTATGATTGCGGCTCGGTTTTGGTTGTTTTGGAGTTTCGATAGTTTTGGTAGATCTATAGCTATTCTTTGGCTATAAGAAAACCAAATATCTGTTGACGGGTCGTATGA
>BQNB010057250.1:0-11336 GCA_026074375.1 Tanacetum coccineum | reverse complement strand
CCTATTTGATCTCTTTGTAATTCTTTTTCTAGCTTCTTGCTAGTTGGTTTTATAATAGTTGCCGTTCTAAAAAAAAGAGTAAAAGGTAATTGCAAGTGTTCTTACAATTCGGTGGCAATGACTTAGTTTCCCAAGGGTATAATTTTTGATAAATAACGTGTATTTCAAATATGTACGAGAAAGCACGCATACATATGCGTATCATAAGTTTTAATAAAAACTTTACTCAAATAAGTTATTTATTATAGTGTATCACTAAATTTTCTATACCAACATGTGTATAAAATAGTGACAATACACTTTTAATCAAATCGACGATTGAACTTGTTTTCAAACCTAAAAAAGTACATTTTTTATCGTGGGAAAATATTAAAGAATGACCAAACCCTATATCGTACTCTTCATGTGTCAAAAGACAGAAGTTTTTCAGATAATTGCCTCATATGCCGAAGCATGTAGTGAAATGAGAAAATATTAAAGATCAGTCAAACCCTAGACCATTCACTAAAATCATGTCCTTGCAAGAACTCGCACCTATGCGTCATGCCTTACAAGTCATAATGTAGTAGTGAATTTCGTCATTAATAAAATCGTAGATCTTTAGTTTATAAAAATACATTATAAACTATTTTATTTTCAAGTCTCGTCACGGGACACTAAGTTTATTATGGGATGCCAGAACAATCATTTATAATAAATTAAGTTTCATAGTTTTTAGTCACGTTTATAATATTTAGAAAAACCCTTTGTTTTTACATGAATCACAACTTATAAAAACAAATATAAACAACTAAAACACATAACAATTATCGAGCCAATTAACAATTAATGTATACATGCAAATCATAAACCGATGACAACATAATTAATGACTAAATATATATGGCTTCCGCTTCTTAATGGAAGTCG
The DNA here is from genome assembly GCA_026074375.1 of Tanacetum coccineum. NCBI lineage: Eukaryota > Viridiplantae > Streptophyta > Magnoliopsida > Asterales > Asteraceae > Tanacetum > Tanacetum coccineum. Next base: position 10,427 of record BQNB010057250.1, on the reverse strand, counting down.
GGCAACATACATCGATAGAATCGATTGCGTAAGCCTTATACAAGTGTATATCACATAGCACATAAAAGCTGATAAGAATTTTCAGTCAACTTCACGCCTCGACCAGAAAAGGATGGAGTCTTCCCCAGCCTTAGCAGTAAACTATAAAGTTGTAGCCTACTAATTCGTGGATCTACTTTAAAAAATTTAGCATCTAACTCTTAACGGTTTATTTTATACTAATTTTTTAGTAAACATATATCAAGAAATCAGCCAACTAATATAAGGCTTTTTATACGTATTCAACCCCCCCTCTACGATTTCCACAGTTGGTATTCTACGATTTTCACAAATATAATTAAGATACTACATATAATATATTAATTACTACTAGGGATAATCTCTCCAATAGAGGCTTAGACATTTCAAATACGTTGTGTCTGTTCTGTGAGATTGCTGTTGAAACTCGTGATCATTTGTTTTTTGGTTGTTCGTTGCCCTCGGATTTGTTCAGGATGTTAGGTGGTTGGTGGAGCATCCAAATCCCTAATATTATCGACCCCATTGCCTGGGATACGTGGTTTAACAGCTTAAAAATTAATAACCTTCAAAAGCGAGTTTTGGAGGCTTCTTTCTGCTCCATGTGGTGGCACATTTGGACTTTTAGAAATGCAACTTTATTCTCATTGAAGAAGCCTCTTAAAGGAACGATCTTTGACAACATTGTTTCTCAAACTTTCATTTGGGTGTATAATAGATGTAGTAAGTTTAAGGTTAATCGGGTAGCGTGGCTTAAGGACCCGTTAAACGTTTTTTCTATGTAATTTCCTTTGTCTAGCTTCTTGCTAGCTTTTTAATAATATTCCGCCGTTCAAAAAAAATATTAATTTCATTAATTGTTTCTACGTATTAACGCGTGTGGCAACATAGGCTCACATAATTTTCAAACATATATTATTTGTGATATGGACATATCCCAACAAGATTGGATTAGTGTTGTTGTTGTTGTTGTGTGGAAAGACCCTAACTCTTATTGATAAGATGTGGTAAATAGTGATTTTATGAAAAGAGAAAGAGGTTATGATTCCTAAAACTAGAAACCGTAACTAAACCAGGATAAGCGGGTTTTTTTGATCGTTTTTTCTGGTTTCGGATTGAACGGTTCGGCTCGGTTTGACGGTTTCTCATGTTTATTAAACACCCCTAATGTTTAGGTGGCAACTAAAAATAAGAAATTACATTTTATGATACATTATGCTCTTAGATCCTCAATAACTAAATAGTATATGTTATTATATTATTTTAAAGACCAACGTTATACTTGACATGTATCGTTGTATTTTATTCTAACCGGTTTTTATATTTTGTTTTAATGTCATAAAATAACAACGAATTTGATTGAATTACACTTATTGTGGTGATTCATAATCAGAGCTGTCTTTAAAGACCTGCGAAGTAGACGACCGCATAGGCACTTAAAAATTTTAGGTGCCTCAAAATTTGTCTCGTTAACAATTAAATGCGTTCGAGAAATATTTTTCTTGAAGAAAAAAATATTTAAACTAGAAAATATCTAAATGAATAATATGTAGAACACTTAGATAACAAATTTGCATTATATTTTATAAACGGTGACACTTTATGCATAACAGTCATTATTGAAAAAACTCATTATTTAATTTCATCCAGGGCTTACAAAATTTTCAAAAATTTAGGGACGAGCCTGTTCATAATGATTATTATTTTTTCAAATTTAGAGTCGATAAGTGATATAACCGTTCAAAATATATCACATGCCATAAATTATACTCAAATATTGACAAATTTCGATGTTGTTAACTAATTTGTCAAATAAACAAATAACAACAGGGTGTGAATTATATTATTTATTTTTAAAAATAAAAAAAATGTATGCACTTAATGGAGATTTTGCCATTATTTCAAAATACCGTCTCAACAAAATGCCTGAAACCTTTTACGATTTTCCATTTTTCAAAATACGTCACCAAAAATGCCTGAACATTTACGGGTATGTTTGGCGACACGTAGCAGTAGCAGTAGCAGTAAGCAAGAGCAGTAAGCAGTAAATGTTTGTTTAAAAAAGATGTTTGGTAATGTAGCTATAAGTTGTAATTAAAAAGTGTAAAATTACAAAAAAAAACATATAACCTAATTAAAGAAATTATAAATTTTATATTTGAGGGCATAAATGTAATTTTATGGCAAACTGCTTGGAGCAGTTTCAAAATGCTTCTTCAAGAAGCATTTAAGATTGGAGCGGTTAAACAATATTCAAACGCTTGTTGAGGTGTTGCCAAACAAGTTTTTCATCTAAAATACTTACCACTTATAACTTGTCGCTCTAAAACGCTCCAAAACGCTTGTTGCCAAACAAAGCCTACGTATAACTTACTTTATGTTGAAGATTTTGACGAGTTATCCTAATTATACCTTTATTATTAACCATGAAGATTGTTTCCCCAAGGTGCTTTTAATGCACTCATTAAACACCCCCGCCCGACCCGATTTCTTTTGTTATTATTATACCCGAAGAATAACCGGCCCGACCCGGCTTTGCCATTTAATCGACATACACGTGTCTCTCTCTCCCACTACTATCTATCTGGATATCATCCACCGCCCACTAACCATCTCTCAAAACCATCAGATGTCAATATTGATATCCCAAAAAAAATCACACACAGCAAATTATCATCTCTCAGAACCATCGAAACCATAATTGATATCCCCATCTGTCTCTTCTCTCTTGCCTGAAACCATCCACCGTGTTATATCTTGGATTTCTGATGTTACCACCACAACAGAGCTGGTACCAAAGGTTTTGAGGATCTTTTGAGTTTTTTGATTTTCACTCAATTGTATCTTAATTAAATTGGTAATCTTTGTTTCTGATTTTGATGATTGTAGGTTTGTGGATTTTGTTTATGTGGCTGTCGCTCATTTAGGCAAAAAAAAAAATACAGCCTTTGATGGTACTCTCTATTCTCTGTTTTTATGTTTAATCTTAAATTTTTGGCTTTACATATGCCTATTAGAAATTAGGTTTATTGAACTTCTGTTATGACTGTTGTTTGTGGTTTAATTTATGTGGAATTTTATTTTTCTTTTATTTGTGAGGTTTTTACAAATGTAGTATTTATTTAAACAATTATGTTGTGGGTTTTTTTCAACGTGTTTGGAATAGGTAGTTACAAGGGTGTTTGTCGTAGCTTATTAGCACGAATGAGCCCATCTTAGGGGGCGTTTGTTTTCGCTTATATAGCAGGCTTATGGCTTAACTAAGTTTAAGCTTATGATTTATAAGCTCACTTTTTGTGGCTTATTTTGAAACTTTTTGGAAAATCAGCCACATAAAGTGGACTTATGAAACATAAGCCCAAAACCAAATACGCTGTAAGCCGGCTACATAAGCCGAAATGAACACGCCCTTAATGTTTAGATATGTATGGGACGCGAGTTATTCTTCATCACCATAAGCCCGTAAGCTACTCATTCAACATAAGGTCAGCTTCAAAAGATAATCTTACACAAACAGACTTTAAGTGCGTATTTGCTTATTGCATTATTAGAGTGTCCTACTCGGGTGTGTAATAAGATATAATACTACTCCGATGCATTTACTTATTAATGGGTTGATTTGGGCTGTGTTTGTATTTAAACCTGGCTCTGCTATATTCTACTGAACATTGGCTTTAGTTGACTTGAATTGATTTGGAAATTAACATATTACATTAACGTCAACATATTCGTGAAATAGCCTCAGTGTCGACTTTTTGATTAAACTTAAGGATGATACTGGATTAATTTGTTGTATTGACTGTATTCAGATAACATGGAAGAAGCAGGAGCACGCATTACTGACTACTGAGAAACCCACAAATGGATCAGTACGTCTTGACTTGGACTTGAAAAATGACGGTGATTGTATGATTACAGACACACCATCAGTTAGAGATCTCGACCAATCCTCTTAGGTTTATTAGAAAGAATGCTTGCATTTGAGCCTAAGGATCATCCTCCTTTCGAGGAGGTAATTTTTATTTATTAAATTTTGTTTCTCTGGATTAAAATATTTCATATTTATTGAGGAAAGTGAAAATTTTCTTTGTTCCAGGCTCTTTCAGATCTATATTTTAAGAATTTGGCCAAGATTGAGAGGGAGCCTTCTGCGTAGCCTGTTACAAAGATGGAATTGGAGTTTGAACGAATAAGAATTACTAAGGAAGATGTCCGATCATCTAGAGGAACACGTACATCATTTTATAATGTAAATTAAAAGGTAACTTTATGATGTTACTTGGAACTTCTCTCATGTGGCGTCGTCAAGTATTTAATGGCTGTTATTTTCTTATAGTAATGAGAACTTGGTCAGAGCCACATATTTGCATCAAAACATGGACGAACAAGGCTGGATCTCCGTTAGCTTAATAGCAGGCTTCAAGATAAACATATGTTAGTTTTCTTTTTTACTTCCATGTACAAAGTTATTTAGACCATTGTTCATAAGCTAATATCATATATCATAGTCACATTTGAGTTTACTTCATTCAATAAATATATGTTACTATTCTTTATGACTGTTTGCAATGTCTTTTATTATTATTAAATAAATTTATGAAACGTTGGTCAATAGTTAGATATCCATATGTGATCCAAATCGATGTGAGTCAAGTGTCAAAAAGAAATAAAAACTCAGTTAAGTGATCCCAAACATTGGTTAACACTAAAAGAAATTTAAGAATCCTAAAATCCCCAATCAATAATTCATTCATTAACCTCCAACACTCCATCAAATTCTCAATTTTGTTAAATTTTATTTGTTAAATTCGGTTGATCACATAAGTGTATTCTTTTGATAAACTGGTTTAGGATGTTTCTAGATTAAAAAAACCTCGGTGTCGACCGATTTGACCTGTCAGTTATAAAATATAACACACTTATAAATGGGTCGAAATTGTCGCTCTTACAATGGCGGTTTCTTGCTGGAAATTTAGTGTCTTATATATGTACGCCTAAAGTGCCACACAGTCGACAAGGTGAAAGAGGGAAGCGATGGCTAAATTGAAGGAGAAATAATGGTATGCTGTTGTGCAGCACACGTCATATTCTTGGCGTCCTACATTTGTTGAGTGAGTTTAGGTACTGTGAGTGCACGGTATTGTTGGGATCCACGTGAGGTAAGTGGAGCGAAACCAACCATGAAGAAATGTAGACGAGGAATGAGATTAGATTCACAGCAAGTTTTCCAAGATCAGAATTGAGCTGACGAGGAAAACTCAAACAGTAGGTGACCCCGGACATTGTTGTAGAAATGAGATGGTTTAGATCACCAACTGTTACAAAAAATTACAATGTCAGTTTACTAGAACGAAATAAGTTTATATATGGAATACTAACAACTTAGGTAGTCAACTTGAGAGTTCTAAAGCAAATGTCATACAATGAGAATGAAGGTATGCGTTTCTTTTGACTTTTCCTACTTAAAGTTTCAAATGAATGTTCATAATTTTGAATGTATTTTGTTTTCTGAGCAGCCTCCATAGACTCCACATATTGGAATTGAGCAACATTTGAAAGGCGTTCAGACATTTGGCTTGATGTAAAAAGATGTGTGGTAATAGAAAATGTACCAGAGTGTTGTGGAAATTAACACCACCAACAGAGGTGAGAGGTGTGATGATTTTAGCTTCATGGCCGAGTCAAGCAACAATCAAAGAGCAAACTATTGTTATTCACGTCATTCCAACCAAGGTACATAACATTAATCGGTCACATAATATTAAGAAAGATGATCCTAAAGTTTAAATTCGGTCGAAAGATGCCAATCATGAGATGTTAAGTTTACATTCAGTTACGTTGTTAACCCGCAGGCCAGGAAGTAACCTTTTCAGAAGGTGCTCATGTTAACATCGTTGAAAACACATAGGGTATGCACAATCAACCCACAAATTCAGAATCTATTATAGCATGCTTATTGTCGGCTATTGGTGATAATTTTTTGAGCCATTTTGTTTGTTCACAGACCCGCATGAAAACGCTCAAGGAAGATCAGCGGCAGCTGAAGGGCCTTTCTTGAGAAGGGTGTGTCACCTTACTGCAGCTAGAAATAGACGACGACCCAGCCTATTCTAAACTACATGTAATAATACATATTCTAATCATATTGTTGCCATATTTCAAGTCTTTCCACTAAGAGTGCCGCAATAGTAGATAAGATGTATTTTTAATACACTTCTTACATAGCAGAAAGAAAAGGCCATGTGAAAGTGCAAGGACTTAAGTTTCCTCGATTATTTTATAGGCAAGCGACTAAAATTTACTGTACCAGCAGTAAACAGTCAAAAAATCATAATCGAAAATCATAACTTTCCTATAAAAAGTTTGGTTAGAAGTGAAACCTATATATTAGAATCGACGCATCGGCCCATACGATCGCGAAAAAGAATCCTAACTTTTACAAAACATATAGCCACTCTACTGAATAGTTGAAACATTTTTTTGGAAAACCATTCCCTGGAACCAAACTTGGAAAGTACTAATCCATGTGCATCTTTTTGTGTTATGTACATTGCACCTATCACGTGCTGCTTTCTATTAGTGTAATACTAAGTCACATACATACAATATGTACATATAATACACTAAGAATGGCAATTATTATTATAGTTGACAAACTAATGTAAAGAATAGTTGTTCACCGATTTATTATCTTCACAGGTATATATTAGAATAGATGTAAACATAGATTGCAATAACTATGATTCATATTGTGATATTTTGTATACGATCATTAAAACATTGAATTTTGTTCCTATGATTACAAATGTGAATCATGTCATACTCAAGCACAAAGGCTACTTGATTTGCAAAAGAAATGGAAGACTTAATTGTTGTTAAGTTAAAGTCTGCAAACATATCTTTAGTGAAGGTTTTTACCATACACATTCAAACATTAACTAACATTGCTTTCTCGGCCCACTTTATCTAATAATATTATGGTTGTTCACCTTCTGCAGGAAGTTGAAGGGCAGCTATTGGAAGGGGAGAAACATGTCTTATCAAAAACTGTGATACTGTAAGATTACAAGCATAGTAATTCACCTTCTTTAGGATACTGCCTGATTATCCTTATTTGTTATTTGTTAGACTTTTTTAGCCAGGTCACTTATCAAGTGTCAGCATAAGAGTCATGGAGAGCACGCTGCATAAATTTTAATATGCATATAGAACATGGTGGAACCACGGAACGAGGGAACACGGAACGAGAGAAGCCGAAGATAGCTGGACTTAGTGACTTATACATAAACTCCTACTATTTTTTACTTATACTTCAAGCTTTTGTAAGATTCAGTTATATTTGGTTTATTAAATAAGATTATTGCTCCTGAGGGAGAAAACTGCAAACATAAAACCTCACGCTTCGCAGCGGAGCGCGGGTCAAAAACCTCGTTGGGAAAATAATATTAAAAAGTCTCCAAGCATCCATGATATATGACCGTTTAATGTAGTCATGTAATATCCTTTACTACTGTATATGAAATGACTATTTACTTTGCTTAGAAATTAGTTATCAAACTTGAACAGTTCAAATACCATCTTACTCTTCGAAAAATTGATTGAGACACTTTCATTTTTTATTTACACCAATCTGATGAAACATCACATAATAAAGGGAAAATTCCATTTGTAGCCCAAAAAATTTTCTAGAATGCAATTCTATCCCTAAAAACTTTAATTCATAAAATTGTCCCAGGGCAACTTGGCTTCTGGGCAACTAAGGAAGAATGTGCCGAGTGTCCCGTATGTGTAAGGTATAAATACGTAATATCATTTAGGGCAACTAATACTTTTGGAGCGAATTGTACTTAGGGCAACTGGTCATTTAGTAATTTCATCCTAATATTTTATTTGAAAAATTACTTACACAAAAGTACATTGTACATGGGGCTACTTGTACCTTGGGGCAACTTTTTTTATGCAACTTGATATTTTTGAATTTCTTATTTGTATTTATATATTAAAAATCATAATTTAAAATTTTTATACATACTTTATTGGGTGTAAATTTGTTTTGTATACATTCTTCATCATCTCCCGCACTTCCATCTTCTCCATCTTTTCCATACTGTAGCCAACTTCCCTAAGTTTTCTCCATCTTCCCCAAGTTTTCCATCTTCCCCAAGTTTTCCATCTTCTCCAGCTCAATACGTATGTTCTTGTAATCTTCGACGGACACTGTTCATCATCACTTTCGCCGGATCCCTAATGTGATATAACAGGGTACGTAATTTCATTTCTTAGTTTGAATTTTTCATACCCATTTATATTGTAGGTATGCTTGTTGATGTTTGCATTATAGAAGTCAATTACTTTTATGTTAGATTTATGACTCTTTAAGATTTCAAAATAAAGAGGTTAACCTAATGATGTTTACTATATGTTCCATCAAAAAAAGTTTATGATGATCATTACTTCCATTAAGTGAATTATTTAGTTATTTTGTTGTTTAATTTAATTATTTAGTATCTAAAAGTTATTTTGTTCAAAATTTTTTCAGGACTTTGAATCTAAAGTCATAATTAGGAGCAAATTGAACTTCTTTTGGTTAATAAACCAAAAGTTAGATGCCAATCGACGAAACTTGTTTAGGACTACTTGTTTCGGGTGTTGGTTGGATATATTGTCTTTTGACCATGAACCATAACTCATAGATTATATGCTACGAAAACAACATAAAGTCGATGATTCTCATTATGATATGCCCCTCATTTATTATACTAAAGGTCATAGCCTGCATTTTGGTCGTCCAGAGTTTACTCTCATTACTAGTTTGCCTTTTGGCACAGTAAACTTTGGTTTATATACTTTCGGTGAGCTAAAGTTTCGTAATAGAGTTTTCCCACATAAGCTAGGATTAAGTGTAACCAACTTAGATGTTATTGGTGTTATTGAGGATGAAGAGACATTTCAGAAGCTATGTGATCAAGACTCCATACGTCTTTGCCTTATTTTAGCTTTAGAGGTTATATTTATGGGTCGGTTGTTGACATGCCCGGTGGATGATACCTTGTTCCGGTTGGTTGAAAATCTAGAAGATTGGAATTGTTTTCCATGGGGTGAGCACATATGGACACATTTATACGACGAAATTAAGAATGTAATAGAAAAGCACAGTGATGAGCACTATTTTGGAATGAAGAAAGATCGCATGTATGTTCCTACATATACGTTGTCTGGCTTTGTTTTTGCTTTTCAGGTAAACCATATTACGATATATTGAAATATTTTTGTTACTCTGTTAATTTTGAATGTGGATATAAGTTTATGACTATAATTTTGTATATTATGTAGGTTTGGATCTTTGAGTCATTTGAAAGATGCAATTGTTGGTGGAGTAAAGATCCAAATGTTATACCAAGAGCAGTTGGTTGGTCGAAAAAGTCTATCTTTAACAGATCTGATTGTGGTTACCTTTTTGCGAAGGTTAGAGCATGTTCATTTAAATAATATTAATAATAATTAACGCGTTGCTTTGATTAGTACATCTCATAAATTATGTGTTTAATATAACTAGCAATCGACCACAACTAGTGAAATCAGGCCTAGTAAAGCTGAGTACGAGTCATCATGGTGGATACGTAGCCAGTTGTTTTTCCGTCAACATGTTCCAAAAGCTCCGGTTGCACAACATCATAGCATGTATGAAACATATCTTGCAAAGTTGGAGAAGTCACGCAAACGTGTTCATTCAAGTTTCAGAACATCGTCTGGTGTTTTGACTACTCTTATTAGTACGCCCAAAAAATGGATTAGGGATCAAGTTATTAGTCAGCTAAATCTCCGTGTTTTCAAACTTGAGACTATTATTCAGGTTAAGGATCAAGTTTTGTATTTCAATTTATACCATTTTTCAGGTTCTTAAATAGAATTTTGTAATATTTGTTCACCACTTTGTAGGTTCTTGCACGAGAAAGAAAGAACGAATATGGGGTATAGTTTCTGAATGTGTTGTTTTCATATTTTACATGCATTTTTATGTTGTTCTTATACATACTTTTTTTCCTAGCAGTTGTTGCAGTTTAAAGACGAATTTTCCAGATTGGGCCGTGAGTTTATGAATTCATTGAATATCTTATTTGAGGAATTGAGTCAGCCACTTTATACAGATGAAAATCTTTCTAACGTAATAAACATGAAGTTTCTTCATTTTACAGCTAATCATTTGTCAATATCTAATAATGATTTACTTATTAAATACAGGATTATCTTGTTGAAGAGGAATTAAGATTGTGTTTGGAAGCTGAAGAACGTATGCGTTTGGAACACGAAAAGAACATTATAGAAGAACTGAGCTTTATGGTCAAAGAGGCTAAGAGGATGAAGTTGGAAGAAGAAAAACTTTTGCAGATATCGCAGTTGAAAAAAAA